>CM038682.1:52979383-53151281 GCA_021605205.1 Aegilops longissima
TCTCTCCCAATCTCCAGGCTGAGGACTGGGAGGCGGAGGAGGAGCGCGTCGATCTGTCCATGATGGAATGGATTTACATCGGATGCGCTCCGATGAAAGCTTCATGAAGGGAAGATGGTGTGATTCGGATCTAGATCCTCGTCTCTTATATAGGCAGCTCATTTGCGCAGCTAGGGGGGTAAATGTTAAAATACCCTGGCTTTTCGCATTCGTTCAACACGTGGAAGATGGCCATTATTGGGCGTGGAAGCCAAGGAGCGTGATATTTACGAGAAGCCGGACACTATTCAACAGGTACACAGGATTTGGAGAAGAACCCGCCTTGCAATGCCGAAGACAATCTATGCGCCGGACTCGTCGTCATTGAAGCCTGGTTCGGGGGCTACTGAGGGAGTCCTGGATTAGGGGTTGTCCGGATAGCCGGACTATGACCTTTGGCCGGACTCCTGGACTATGAAGATACAAGATTGAAGACTTCGTCCCGTGTCCGAATGGGACTTTCCTTGGCGTGGAAGGCAAGCTTGGCGATACAGATATGTAGATCTCCTACCATTGTAACCGACTCTGTGTAACCCTAACCCTCTTCGGTGCCTATATAAATCGGAGGGTTTTAGTCCGTAGGATGAAGAACAATCATACCATAGGCTAGCTTCTAGGGTTTAGCCTCTCTGGTCTTGTGGTAGATCTACTCTTGTACTACCCATATCATCAATATTAATCAAGAAGGAGTAGGGTTTTACCTCCATCGAGAGGGCCCGAACCTGGGTAAAAACATTGTGTCCCTTGTCTCCTGTTACCATCCGCCTAGACGCACAGTTCGGGACCCCCTACCCGAGATCCGCCGGTTTTGACACCGGCACCCCTAAACATCCAGAATGGGTAATATAATAGCATGGAACAATCAAAAATTATAGATACGTTCGAGACGTATCAAGCATCCCCAAGCTTAATTCTTGCTCGTCCTCGAGTAGGTAAATGATAAAAACAGAATTTTTGATGTGGAATGCTACCTAGCATATTTCTCAATGTAATTTTCTTTATTGTGGCATGAATGTTCAGATCCAAATGATTCAAAATAAAAGTTCATATTGAAATAAGAAATAATAAAACTTCAAGCATACTAATCAAAGCAACCATGTCTTCTCAAAATAACATGGCTAAAGAAAGTTCATCCCTAGAAAATCATATAGTTAGGCTATGCTTCATTTTCGTCACACAAAAATGCTCCCAAATTCTACACCCTCGATGACAAGCCAAGCAATTGTTTCGTACTTATCTAATCTCAAACTTTTTCAACTTTCACGCAATACATGAGCGTGAGCCATGGATATAGCACTATGGGTGGAATAGAATATGATGATGGGGATTGTGTGGAGAAGACAAAAAAGGACAAAGTCTCACATTAACGAGGATAATCAACGGGCTATGGAGATGCCCATCAATTGATGTCAACATGAGGAGTAGGGATTGCCATGCAATGGATGCACTAGAGATATAAATGTATGAAAGCTCAACAAAAAAACGAAGTGGGTGTGCATCCAACTTGCTTGCTCACGAAGACCTAGGGCATTTTGAGGAAGCCCATCGTAGGAATATACAAGCCAAGTTCTATAATGAAAAATCCCCACTAGTATATGAAAGTGACAACATATAAGACTCGCTATATGAAGAACACGGTGCTACTTTGAAGCACAAGTGTGGAAAAGAGATAGTAACATTGCCCCCCTTTTTTTAATTTTTTTATTTTTTCTCTATTTTTGGGCCTTTTTTTTCTTTTGGCCTTTCCTTTTTTTATTTTTTCTTTGGCCTTTCTTTTTTTTTATTTTTGGGGACAATGCTCTAATAATGATGATCATCACACTTTTATCGATTTACAACTCAAAACTAGAACAAGATATGACTCTATATGAATGCCTTCGGCGGTGTACCAGGATGGGCAATGAATCAAGAGTGACATGTATGAAAAATTATGCAAAGTGGCCTTGCCACAAATACGATGTCAACTACATGATCATGCAATGGCAATGTGACAATAGTAATGTGTGTCATGATGATAAACGGAACGGTGGAAAGTTGCATGGCAATATATCTCGGAATGGCTATGGAAATGGCATAATAGGTAGGTATGGTGGCTGTTTTGAGGAAGATATAAGGAGGTTTATGTGTGATAGAGCGTATCGTATCACGGGATTTGGATGCACCGGCGAAGTTTGCACCAACTCTCAAGGTGAGAAAGGGCAATGCACGATACCGAAGAGGCTAGAAATGATGGAAAGGTAAAAGTGCGTATAATCCATGGACTCAACATTAGTCAAAAGAACTTATATACTTATTGCAAAAATGTAGAAGTCATCAAAAACCAAGCACTACGTGCATGCTCCTAGGGAGATAGATTGGTAGGAAAAGACCATCGCTCGTCCCCGACCGCCACTCATAAGGATGCACAATCCAAGGACACCTCATGTTTCAAATTTGTTACACAACTTTAACCATACGTGCATGCTATGGGACTTGCTAACTTCAACACAAGCATTCTTTAAATTCATAGTCACCCAACTAGCATGACTTTAATACCACTACCTCCATATCAAAAAACAATTATCAAGTATCAAATTGATCATAGCATCCAATTCACTTCCTATGATAGTTTTTATTATACCCAACTTGGATGCCCACCATTCTAGGACCAATTTTATAACCATAGCAAATACCATGCTGTTCTAAGAGACTCTCAAAATAATATAAGTGAAGCAAGAGAGACTAGCAATTTCTACAAAATTAAGCCACCGCCATGCTCTAAAAGATATAAGTGAAGCACTAGAGCAAAAACTATCTAGCTCAAAAGATATAAGTGAAGCACATAGAGTATTCTAATAAATTCCAATCAAGTGGGCTTCTCCCAAAAGGTGTATACAGAAAGGATGATTGTGGAAAAATAAAAAGCAAATACTAATATCATACACGACGCTCCAAGCAAAACACATATCATGTGGCGAATGAAAATATAGCTCCAAGTAAAGTTACCGATAAACGAAGACGAAAGAGGGGATGCCTTCCGGGGGCATCCCCAAGCTTAGGATTTTGGCTATTCTTGAATATATTGGGGTTCCATGGGCATCCCCAAGCTTAGCACTAGTAGAAAAAGGGCCTATAGTCCCGGTTCATAAGGGCCTTTAGTCCCGGTTCATGAACCGGGACTAAAGGGTCGGTACTAATACCCTCACCCTTTATTCCCGGTTCTATCCAGAACCGGGACAGATCAAACCTCCACGTGGCCTGTCCGCTGAGCCCAGCAGGAGGCGTTTGTTCGGTTGGTGGCACCAACCGGGACCAATAGGCATCCGCGTCAGCATTTCTTTGGCTCTGGTTTTGTTTTTTTTAAAGAGGGGGTTTGGGGGTTTTGGGGGTTAATTTAGGTGTTTCATATATTGTGCTATAGCTAGCTAATTAATAGAGAAAAGTTTCCTTTCTTTTGTCCGTGCTTGGTCGACGCCTACGTACTATACATACGTATAGAGAGGACTAACTAGACATGCTAGCTAGCTAGTAATTAAGCAAACAGAAGATCGTCATGAACATATATATGCATACAGAGAGAAGTGATATCGACCACCTCTCCTCCTCGAGAGATTGGTCGAACAACAAGTTCTCGTATATCTATCCGACACTACCGCTACATATATACAATAATTATCTTTTACAATACGGACGCGTGGTCCACATGGTATTCCCGTCTTCAGCGATCACATAGTCAAGAAAGAATGCCATAATTTCTCTTGAATTGCTGCATGCGATCTGGTGCTAGGAGTTCATCCGCTGCGAAACATCTAATTTTAAGAAAGGGTCAATATATATATATATATATATATATATATATATATATATATATATATATATATATATATATATATATATATATATATGAATGAAACTCAACACAAATGATGGTAATAAAATAAAATTGTGAATATTTTTATTTACGCACTTCAAATTGTTTGTCGGAGTAGCCCTCTCACATGTCGTGTGGCGAATGGACTGCATAAGCGTAGTATCCACAGAAATCATTCCCTTGTTCCTGCCACAACCACTTTACAAGAAACAGAGGTCAATCAAACTGATAATTAGCAAGCACATGCTAAATGGTATTGATGAAACTAGCGCTTGAATCACTAGGAGATGCGTGGAATATGCTACTATATAGTACTTACTTTGGTGTCTAAATTGCAGCTTCTTGGTAGTCCCGGAGCTTTTTGGTGAATTTTCCCAAGCCCTGCCATACAAAGAAAACAATTACTTGATATCAGAAATGAACAAAGTTGCTGATATGGTGGATAATGATCGATTTAACTTACTTCTCGAGCATTTCAGTCATTTCCGCATACTCCTTGGGATCTTTTCGTCTCGAGTCTAAGACAGTTACTACTCCTGCTCAAGCTTAATCTCTAGGAGAATATAGTGGAACCTGCGCATGCGCATGCATAACTCATCAATATTACATTTCTATAACCTGGACTAAATAAGGAAACCGAATATGCCATAAGACAGTAACACTCACGTGTAGTTGTAAGGAAAGAGTATTGTATTTTGTGTTCATTTATTTCCAACGATCGTAGCAAGTTGGCCTCGGTTTCCTTGGCACGATATTTAACCTCATTTGCATCGATGAGATATGTGTTAATGAACCCAATATCACCCACTTGTTTTTCTTCATTTCTGCGATCTTCAATCTGCATAATATAGTGAGGATATTTATAAATACATGCAATGAAAGAGCTGAGTTATATAGAGATACTTAATGACAGAAGTAGTACTACTTACAGACAGTAGCAGGTGACCGTTGCTTTATCGAGGGCCAATTGATTGAAAAACTGATAGAACTCCTCAAATGGAATAGGAAACAGTTCAATTCCAAGGAGGTCATGCTCCTTTTTAACTCTCAAATACAAAGTATTCCTCCCCTCAGACTCTTTGCAGGTTTTCATGTACCAATCATGCAATCTTCGCATCATCGTTGTTAGAGAGCTTTCATCTTTGACGAGAGGCTTCCCGTACTCGTATCTTTGTATCTGCACCTCCAAGAAATCAAATTGTACATCGTCGGGCAAGTAATCTTCAGGATTGCCATAACCGGGCACCATCCTCGGATCGACGATGTCGCTAGCAGGCACCTTGAGCGGGGGGCACGATTCCTTCGCTTGTTCGCCGAGCTGGGCAATTTGTTTCCCAGCTCGTTCTTCTTTCATCCTTTGATCACTGACAGTACTTCCCGATCTCTCCGCCTCGGCAAATGCCTTTCCAATAATGCGCTCATAGTTGCCTTTCGGCGAAGACTTGGGTGGTTTTGTCAGGGCAGCCAGAGTGCGCTTCGCTTTGACCGGATCTACCTTCTCTTCCGGAGGTGGATGTCTCTTTGCTTTCAACCCTTGAAACCAGTAATCCACTTCGGTCTGCGCAATCTTCGCGTTTTCCTCCTCGCTCCTCTCGTACGGTAACTTCTTTGGAGTCTTCAGAGAAGGACCGAATCTGTATCTCATCTCGCCTTTGGCTGTACTGCTAGACGCCAGCAGAGCAGACGGAGCGGATGTCTTCTTTCCTTGCTTACGAGGCGGAGGAGAAGGACTACGACGCGCGGAGCAGCCGGAGCGGCGGCGGGTCTCTTCCGCCCTTGCCGACGAGGCGGAGAAGGAGGAGGCTGGCTGCCGGACGCGCGGTGCAGGCGGAGAAGGAGACGGAGTGCCGCCACGCGCGGAGAAGGAGCCGGTCGAGTGCCCTGATCGTCACTCGCCGGAGGAGGAGGCGGTGGAGGAGGCGGAGTTCCCTGACTCGCCGGAGGAGGAGGAGGAGGCGGAGTGCCTGACTCGCCGGAGGAGGAGGAGGAGGCGGAGGCGCCCAGTTCGGAAGGTTGATGAGATCCTTCCGCCATAGGCATAGAGTCTTGAGCGAGAACCCAGCCGATACTCCCTTCACCGGTAGGGTGGTCAAGCCGAGCTCCTCAAATCCCTCCGTTATTTCATCGACCATCACCTTAGCATATCCTTCGGAATCGGTCGGCGGTGAAAAGTTGAGTCGGGTTTAGTGGGATAAACAGAGCCAACAGCCGCCTTGACCTTTAAATTGCTCCATTGCGCCATAAGGTGGCAACTTTCAGCATCCGTGATAGCATCCACGGATAGCTGGCAGGAGCCGTCAAGGCATGCTGCTCTGGCTGAAGCAGCTCGGTGGAAGCCCGCTGCTTCTCCGCTGAGATGGCGGGTAGCCGGGGAAGCTTGGCAGGTCATTTGTTGTGATCGGCTGCTTCGTTCCTCTTCTCGTTCCTCTAGCCCCATTACCCTTTCGTGCAGCGCCTGCATTAGGCTCTGCTCTAGTTTCTTCCTCCTCTCATGGGTTTTGTAACCCCTGCGTCCGAAATCTAGCCTTCCACGAAAGGGAGCTGGCGTGCCTCGTGTCCGTCTGTGGTGCTCGAGATTCCCGAGGGCCATTGTGAGCTCGTCCTTCTCCTGTCTGCGAACGAACTTCCCTTGCTGCGCTGCTTGATATAATGCTTAAGCCTCTTGGTGGTATGTCCAATTGTTCGTCCGTCCAAATGCACTTCCCCGTTATAGGGTCCAAGGATCCGCCGGCCCCGAAGAACCAAGTCCGGCAACGGTCTGGCCAGTTCATTGTCTCGGGTTCGATCCCTTTATCAAGCAGATCATTCTCAGCCTTGGCCCACTTAGGCCGGGCTATGAGGTAGCCACCTGACCCCGTGCGATGATGAAGCTTCTTCTTCGCAGCATTTCTCTTGTTTGTCGCTGACATCTTTTTACTCTTTTCGATGTCTTGTAGGCCACAAATGCGGGCCATCATCTCGATCTTCTCATATTTGCCCGTGAATTCTGGTGTCTCATTTTTTTGACATACGTATTGAGGTCTTTCTTCCAATTCCTGAATAGTTCTGCCATCTTCTTAAGAGCAAAAGACTTGATTAATGGCTCTATTCTGGCTTCTCCGGATCATCCTCTGGCGGTAGGGTAAAATTTGACTTCAGCTCGGTCTAAAGATCATTTTTCGCATATCATTGACACAAGACACCTCGTGGTCTTCGTTCTTAGGCTTATACCATTGGTGGATGCTGATCGGGATCTTGTCCCTAACGAGAACCCCGTGACCGAGCAACAAATGCCTTCTTTGTCCGGTAGGGTTCAATCGGTTGGCCGTCGCGCGATTTGTATGATCTCAAACTTTTCATCCGAGCTCAACTTTTCTTGGGCCTCGTCTCTTTACGAAGTTGTGCTCGATCCGGAGGGCTAGAAAAAGAACAAAGGCGAGAGTTAATTAATATGTGTACATATATATATACCAAAACAAAGGCGAGAGCTAGTCAGACAGGCTTAACTAATATATATACCTGGCGGAATCGGTTTGGTGATCACGGAGCCGTCCTCACGGTCTAATTCTTGCACCGGCATTGGGTCATCGGAGACCATGTAAATCATAGCCAGCTGCTTCTTCACCCTCTCCTTCCGGACCATCGTTATCGGCGTTGAGAAACATCATCGAGGAGACGGCATCACTTCGTGTGCGATTATGTCCCTCAACAACGCTTCTTGTGCTTCGTCTCGGGGTGTCCATAGTTTCTACAAATATTTACAACATGGCAATTATTATTCAAACATGACAGATATGGATATATTAGTGCCAACGTAGAACTAGCTAGCTAATCACAATAAGGAATCATATTAGTGGCCTCGACGCTGCTTCTCTAGGGTTTGGGGTGGCCTCGACAACGCTTCAAGGGTTAGGGGTGGCCTCGAGAACGCTTCAAGCTAGGAGGGGTACGACATCGACCCCCCACGTGTTGAAGCTATCGGGAGGGGTCGGTGTTGAACAGTACATCTATGTCCCACAAGTAGGGTAGAGGGTCGTGGATCGCCGAGCGGTCGAGGTCAAGGGTCGAAGATCGCCGAGGGTCGGGAGGTTGCCTAGTGTCAAAGGATTCAACAAAACCATGTCTTCATCATTAGTAGAAATGTGGTGCATGATGGTGCAAGCTCTCCAAAGTTGTTTTGGAGCGGAGTCCAGATAGGATAATTAGCTTTTTGGTACAAAGTTCAGCAAAAGGCAAATTATCCTATCCGGACTCCATTCCGTAACAACTTTGAGGACTTCGCACCATCATGCCATGGTTACTCCGGCTAATGATGAAGCGATGGATTTCTTCAATACTTTGCCACTATAGGAACCTCGACCTGAAACCTTCGACCCTTGACCCTTAATGACCCTCGACCCTCTACCCTAGTTCCCGACCCTAGACCCCTCGGCGATCCTCGACACCCTCGTTATATCGACAATGACGCAACATACATATACATGGGAAAATAATGTTATCGGGGAGGGGGTATCGGTACCCCCCCCCCTCGTGTCAAAGTTTCTTCTTTCTCCTCTATTCCTTTCTTTCTTCTTCTCCTCTTCTTTTTCTTCTTATCCCTCGAGAAAGGAAAATAAGGAAAAGGAAGAAAAGAGGAAGAAGGAAGAAGGAAGAAGAAGAAGAAAAAAAAGAAGAAAAAAGAAGAGGAGAAGAAGAAAAGAATAGAGGAGAAGAAGAAAAAATAGAAAAAAAGAGGAGAAGAAGAAAGGAATAGAAGAGAAGAAGAAAAATAGAAAAAATTCTATTTTTCTTCTTCTTCTATTCCTTTCTTCTTCTCCTCTTCTTTTCTTATTTTCTCCTCTTCTTATTTATTTCTCCTCTTCTTCCTCCTCTTCTTCTCCTTTCTTCCTCTTCTTATTTTCCTTTTATATGAACATATCATCATATATATGGACATACATTTTCTTTGCATATGCATATGAACATACATACATACATTTTCTTTCATATGAACATACATACATACATTTTCTTTGCATATGACCATACATACATTTTTCTTTGCATATGACCATTCATACATTTTCTTTGCATATGCTTTGCATATAAACATACATACATATGAACATACATACATACATATAAACATAACATACATACACAAAAAATTCTAAAATCTGCCTAAAATTATCCATCCATCCATCCATCCATATAATGAACATATATAATGAACATATAATCATATAATCATCCATCCATCCATATAAACATATAAATCATCCATCCATCCATATAATGAACATATATAAAATCTGCCTAAAAATTATGAACATATAATGAACATATAAAATCTGCCTAAAAAGCATGCATACATCATCCATATTATGAACATATAATGATATAATCATCCATACATCCATCCATATAAACATATAAATCATATAATCATCCATCCATCCATATAAACATATAAATCATCCATCCATCCATATAATGAACATATATAAAATCTGCCTAAAAATTATGAACATATAATGAACATATAAAATCTGCCTAAAAAGCATGCATACATCATCCATATTATGAACATATAATGAACATATATACATGAACATAATATGCCTAAAAAATTATATGAAATTTTTTTATGAAGAGGACGAGGGACAGGAGGAAAGGGGTCGCCGGAGCAGACCGAACGGGAGGAGGGGCGCGCGGCGAGGCGGCGGTGAGGCGGGCGCCCGGCGGCGACGAGAGGCGGGCGCGGGCGCAGGGGCGGGCGGCGGCGGCGTGGGGCGCAGGGCGCGGCGTGCGTGCTCGTGGGACGGACAGGGCACGGGCGGCGGCGGCGTGGGGCGAGGGCGTGGCGTGCGTGCTCGGGACGGGCAGGGCACGGGCGGCGGCGGCGGCGTGAAGCGCAGAAGCGCGGCGTGCGTGCTTTCGGGGGCGCAGCAGGGCACGGGCGGCGGCGGCGTGGGCTCGGGCGAGGCGAGGCACGGGGGAGGCGGGATGGCGGCGGCGGCGGCGGCGACGAGGAGCCGCGATTTGGGCAGCCTGGCGGCGGGGGCAACTGGCTAGGGAGGCGAGGAGATGTGAAAATTTCACAAGTCTTGCTTATATAGAAGAGCATTGGTCGGTTCGTGGCACGACCGGGACTAATGCCCCTAGTTCGGTTGAGCCGCCAACCGGGACCAAAGGCCAAATTCAGCAGCCCAAAGGGCGGGAAGCGGCGACCTTGGTCCCGGTTGGTGGCACCAACCGGGACTAAAGGCATTAGTCCCGGTCGTGGCACCAACCGACTAAACCCCTTAGTCTCGGTTGGTGCCACCAACCGGGACCAAAGGCATGTGCTGCCCCAAACCCAAATATTTAGTCCCACCTCGCTAGTTGAAGGCGCCGCACTGGTTTATAAGCGCTGGTGTGCGCCCCTTCGAGCTCCTCTCTAATGCAGGCTTTGGGCCTAATCATGCTACTGCTCTGTGGGCCTATTGGGCCTCTGCGGGCTGAATCTGGCCCATGTAGGGTTTCTAGTCGTATTCAGGCCGTGGGGGCCTAGTAGGTGGCAGTTTTTTGCTTTATATTTTATTTCTTTTTGCTTTTAGTTTTAGAAAAATATAAACTTTCTATTAGTGCCATTAGTTTTAAAATTTGAAAACACTTTTTTGTTTTCTTTGTTGCTTTATTTATTTTATTTTGTTTCTACTTACAACAAAATACTTATTGTTGCTATTTTATTTTTTCAAGTTTTTTGTTTTGTTTTCTGCATTATTTATTTTCTTTTGGTTTTTGCTTTATTTTTTAATTCTTTTTGCTTTTAGGTCAGCAAAATTATAAACTTTCTGTTAGTGCTTTTAGTTTTAGAAAAATATAAACTTTCTGTTTGTGCCATTAGTTTTAAAATTCAAAAACACTTTTTTGTTTTCTTTGTTGCTTTATTTATTTTATTTTGTTTCTACTTACAACAAAATGCTTATTGTTGCTATTATTATTATTTTTCAAGTTTTTTTTTTTTTTCCTGCATTATTTATTTTCTTTTGGTTTTTTTTTTATTTTTAATTCTTTTTGCTTTTAGGTCAGCAAAATTATAAACTTTCTGTTAGTGCCATTTGTTTTAGAACAATTATAAACTTTCTGTTTGTGCCATTAGTTTTATAAAATTTGAATTCTTTGAAATTTGTGTGAATCACAAGTTTGTGAGCTCAACAAGGCGTAGAGGGACGGGCTTATAAACCGGTGTGAGCGCCCTTCGGTTGGCGAGGTTCTCAAAGTTGGCATAGCATGTTCAAGAACAAAACGGACAATGGTATCATACTCGTGTGTTACAAAGTTGGCATGGTATCATCATAATAGTTATGGAGAAAGTCTTCACTTTTTCTTCGCTTGTGTCGTTTGCTTATTGCGCCGTAACCATGGATAATCTTCATCATTTATCAGGATGCTTGGGTCGGCCTTGACTTTGAAGGGGGAATTTCATGAAACTTTTCATACTCTTGAGACATGTCATCTTGCCCTCCACTCCCGGGATGTCCCTTTTTCTGAAAGAACTATGTGGCGCTTTGGCTCATTGTATGATGTATTCGCTTCCTTATCTTTTCTTTTCCTCGGTCCGTAGACATGTCCTTCACATAGATAACCTGTGCCACATCATTGGCTAGGACTAACGGTTCGTCGGTGTACCCAAGATTTTTCAGATCCTTTGTTGTCATTCCGTCTGTGGGTCTAATACCCTCGCCTCTGACAGATTGACCCACTTGCACTTAAACAAAGGGACCTTAAAATCTACTCCGTAGTCAAGTTCCCATATGTCTACTATGTAACCATAATATGTGTCATTTCCTTGTCGGTTGTTGCATCAAAGCGGACACCGCTATTTTGGTTGGTGCTCTTTTCATCTTGGTCAATCGTGTAAAATGTATTCCCATTTATCTCAGATCCTTTCCAAATCATTACAATCGAAGATGGTCCCCTGGACAACAAGTACAACTCATCACAAACAGTGTTGTCACCTCGAGACGTGTTTCCAACCAACTGCTGAAAGTCTGATGTGTTCACATGTAATCCGATCGTCGACCGCTCCGGTGTTTGAGCGCAGACTGTTCTTGTGTTCATCGACATACGGGTCACCAAGGTAGAGTTCGTAGAAGCTGTAGTGTGCTTGAGACCAAGAATATCCGTCCCTACATATTATTGAGTCTCTTCCAAGCGTGCATTTTCGGTCAGTCTCCCCTCATACCGCGATTTAGGGAGACCTATCTTATTAAGGCCAGGAATGAAGTCAACACAAAACCCGATGACATTCTCTCGTTTGATGGCCCATGGAGATGCTTCCTTCGGCCTAGCACGGTTCTGAACATATTTATTTAGGACTCCATGAACCTCTCAAAGGGGTACATATTGTGTAGAAATACGGGCCCCAGAATGACAATCTCGTCGACTAGATGAACTAGGACGTGCGTCATGATATTGAAGAAGGATGGTGGGAACACCAGCTCAAACCGACAAGACATTGCGCCACATCACTCCTTAGCGTTGCTATGATTTCTGGATCGATCACCTTCGAGATATTGCATTGAGGAATGCACATAGCTTCACAATGGCTAATCGGACGTTTTCGGTAGAAGCCCTCTCAATGCAACCGGAAGCAGTTGCGTCATAATCACGTGGCGTCATGAGACTTTAGGTTCGGAACTTTTTCTCGACATATTTATTATTCCCTTTATATTCGACGAGAAGCCGGTCGGGACCTTCATCTTGAGCAGGCATTGAAAGAATATTTATTTCTCTTCTTTCGAAGAGCGTAGCTGGCAGGACCTTCATATTGCTTCGGAGGCATGCCCTCTTTTTCGTACAAGCGTTGCAGGTCCTCTCGTGCCTCAGGTGTATCTTTTGTCTTCCCATACACGCCCAAGAAGCCTAGCAGGTTCACGCAAAGTTTCTTCGTCATGTGCATCACGTCGATCGAAGAGCGGACCTCTAGGTATTTCCAGAGGGTAGGTCCCAAAATATAGATTTCTTCTTCCACATGGGTGCGTGATTCTCAGCGTCATTCGAACAGCTAGTTCGCGGGACCCTTTCCAAAGATTACGTGTAAATCATTGACCATAGCAAGTACGTGATCACCGGTACGCATGGCGGGCTTCTTCGGTGATCTGCCTGCGCTTTGAAATGCTTGCCTTTCTTTCGACATTGATGGTTGGTCGGAAGAAATCGACGGCGGCCCGGTACACATTCTTCCCGCAGCTTCCGGTATATACTATCGGTGTCAAGTAAACAGTGCGTGCATGCGTGGTATCCCTTGTTTGTCTGTCACGAAAGGTTATCGAGAGCGGGCCAATCGTTGATTGTCACGAACAACAACGCCTTTAGGTCAAATTCCTCCTTTTGTGCTCATCCCACGTCGTACCGTTTCCATTCCACAGCTGTAAAGTTCCTCAACTAATGGCCTTAGGTACACATCAATGTCGTTGCCGGGTTGCTTAGGGCCTTGGATGAGAACGGCATCATAATGAACTTCCGCTTCATGCACATCCAAGGAGGAAGGTTATACATACATAGAGTCACGGGCCAGGTGTTGTGATTGCTGCTCTGCTCCCGAAAGGATTAATGCCATCCGCGCTTAAAGCAAACCATACGTTCCTTGGGTCCTTTGCAAACTCATCCCAGACTTTCTCTCGATTTTTCTCCATCTGCGACCCGTCGTGGTGCTCTCAACTTCCGTCTTTCTTACGGTCCTCACTGTGCCATCGCATCAACTTGGCATGCTCTCCGTTTCGAGCAGACGTTTCAACCGTGGTATTATAGGAGCATACCACATCACCTTCGCAGAACCCTCTTCCTGGGAGGCTCGCCGTCAACATCACCAGGTCATCTCGTCGATCTTATATCGCAATGCACCGCATACGGGCATGCGTTCAGATCCTTGTAGGCACCACGGTAGAGGATGCATCATTAGGGCATGCATGTATCTTCTCCACCTCCAATCCTAGAGGGCATACGACCTTCTTTGCTGCGTATGTCTTGTCGGGCAATTCGTTATCCTTTGGAAGCTTCTTCTTCATTATTTTCAGTAGCTTCTCAAATCCTTTATCGAGCACAGCATTCTCGCCTTCCACCGCCGCAATTCGAGTACGGTACCGAGCTTTGTGTTGCCATCTTCGCAATTGGGGTACAACCCTTTTTTTTTATCCTCTAACATGCGATCGAACTTCAGCTTCTCCTTTTGACTTTCGCATTGTGTCCTTGCATCGACAATGACCCGGCGGAGATCATCATCATGGGGCACATCGTCGGTTCATCTTGATCTTCAGCAGCTTCGCCCGTTGCAGCACCATCGTGCACATCGTCAGTGCAACTTGATGTTGATAGCATCACCGTATTCAGGGGCACAAAGTTATCATCGTACTCTTCTTCCTTGCCGTCTTCCATCATAACCCCTATTTCTCCGTGCCTCGTCCAAACATTATAGTGTGGCATGAAACCCTTGTAAAGCAGGTGGGTGTGAAGGATTTTCCGGTCGAGTAAGACTTCGTATTCCACATATAGGGCATGGACAACACATAAAACCATTCTGCTTGTTTGCCTCAGCCACTTGAGAAAAGCATGCACGCCCTTAATGTACTCGGACGTGTGTGCATCACCGTACATCCATTGCGGTTCATCTGCGTGCATTATATATAATTAAGTGTGTCAAAAATCATTACAGAACATCATGAATAGATAATTAAGTGACCAAATTAATAGAAGTTCATCATCACATAAAACCAAAGTACATACATAGTTCTCATCTAACAACATAAAGCTCTGCAGAGCATCTAAATTAATTAAACCATACATTGAAACTATGTAAAACATTTCAATGTGAAAACAAATACGATCATAATCGCAACCAAGGTAACAACTGATCCAACGGCATAATGATACCAAGCCTCGGTATGAATGGCATATTTTCTAATCTTTCTCATCTTCAAGCGCATTGCATCCATCTTGATCTTGTGATCATCGGCGACATCCGCAACATGCAACTCCAATATCATCTTCTCCTCCTCAAGTTTTTTATTTTTCCTTCAAGAAATTGTTTTCTTCTTCAACTAAATTTAACCTCTCGGCAATAGGGTCGGTTGGAATTTCCGGTTCAACAACCTCCTAGATAAATAAAATCTATGTCACGTTGGTCGGCATAATTTTCATAAACAATAAATGAACCAATAGTTATGAAAAGATAATATATACCACATCCGAATCATAGGCAGGACGAGGGCCGACGGGCGGATACCAAAACCATCGCACTATATAAGATGCAATAATAAAAGTAAGAAAATAATACAAGTAAGAATATTTTTCCTTTCGGAAAGAAGATAAGAACAAGAGGCTCACCACGGTGGTCTTGGCGATGAGATCGGCTGGTGATCGACGGCGGTGAAGACGGGACGGGCGTGACGGACCGCTAAACCTAGACAAATATTGAGGAAAATGGAGGTTAGAGGTCGAGCTTGAGAGGAGAAAGCTTAAGTAGTGTGGCTCGGGCATTCCATCGAACACCTTGTGTGCATAGGAGGTGAGCTAGAGCACCACCAAGCCCCTCCCCTCGCCGTAGAAAAAAGCAGGCGGTGTGCTCGCTCTTGCGCCGAGGGGCTATATATAGGCAGCACTATTGGTCCGGTTGGTGGCATGAGCGGGACTAAAGGGAAGCCTTTGGTCCCAGTTCATGCCACCAACCGGGACCAATAGTGGTGGGCCAGAGCGAAGCCCATTGGTCCCGGTTCGTCCCACCAACCGGGACCAAAAGGTCCGGACGAACCAGGACCAATGGCCCACGTGGTTCGGCGGCCCCTGGGCTCACGAACCGGGATAAATGCTCACATTAGTCCCGGTTCTGGATTGAACCGGGACTAATGGGCAAAACAGGCCTCAACGATAGCCCCTTTTTCTACTAGTGTAGGCTCTTGCCACTCCTTATTCTTGTAGCGACCCGACCTCAGACGGTCAAGCCTCTGTGTATCCGTGCCATCCCTGGATCAGTATGCTGGCACACACAGTACATCAATGTATATATCAAAGTGCAATCACATGTATAAATAACGTAAAACTGATATATACCTCATAAGTCTCGCGGAAACAAGTAATCGGGTGTGGAGTCCCATCAACGCCATCGGCAAGTTGAGTGTAGACCGTAACCTGCACCGTATTCTTACTCGTCGGAAGAAAGTATATCGCAACATGAGACGTTGCAGCCGTGTAGGTCATTACATTGAATGTACCGCAAGATCACAATAAAAAGAACAGATGATAAAACTTATACTATATGCAATATGCTTTTTTGGTCGTGTGTCCGGGGTTTTTGCGTAAAAGCTGGTTTAATTTTCCCTACATCAAAGGAATAAATGAAGTCTGTACTATGGAGTTTTCTATCATGACATGGTTCCGCCAACCGATGTCTCATAGCCCAAAATCATCATAAGTTTCCCACAATTAAGTTATCAATCCGGTGTTGAGAGTTCCGAGATAGATCCAAGTCCAGATGCTCAAATTGTCCGTAACCGGGGACACGGCTAATCGATTAGGTTTTAACCCTCTGCAGAGGTTTGTACACTTTACCCGCAAGATTCGATCCCTCTTTTACGCTCTCGCACTTCGTGGTGTTTGAGAACAAGACGATCAAACATGGTCTTCGAAGAGTTCCTCGACCACCGTCGGTGCTCATCCAATCCTACCGTAGTTCTACATCCGCTAGCACCGCCCCAGCCAGAGTCACAACTAAGGTCAACCAAGCCGAGCCCATAGTGACTTGCGGTTGCACGGGTAAGCTTCGGGCATGAAGTATTCTTCCGTCTCTTTGAGTCTGGGTGAAGCTTTCGCAAGATGTCATGGCGCTTCTCCATGCATCCCGCCAACCACTGGTTTCTCCAGGTGCCCGTCAACCGTCCTTCACCCAAAGAGTGTGTATTGAATTCTTGTCTCGAGTCTTGAAGTCTTGAGGCCTTGAAGATGCAGTCCTTGCAGATTCCATCATGGAGTTGTCGTCATTGACGTAGATCCTCCATTTTCACACCACTCCCGAGCACTCATACCAACCCCGTCTACTATAGCGTAGCATTAAGATAAATAACGTCCCGGGCTTGGTAAAAGGGTGATGGGTTCCTACCTCATGCATACTACTCAACTACAAGGATTCAATTTCACAGCTGGAGGGATTGTTGCGAAGATGACACTAGATGCAATAAAACACATAGGTATGAAAAACATGGTCAAAGTGAACTTGCCTGGTACGTTGATGAAGATAACAACGCTCTCGAATAATGACTTGGTAGAACTATTTGTCACTCCGTTGAAAATCTATATAGTCAAACATAGCATTCATACAAGCAAACATCCTAGCAAACAATTTGAACACTCATAATAAAACCAACAAATAAAAATGCAAATCAAGGGACACCAAATAAAAACAAAGGAAAACTACACAACAAAACTACTAAAGAAAACTCTAAGACATAACACAAAAATAGTTTTGTCCTAAGTAAAATTTAACATCAAAGGAAATACCAACATAATAAATAATCTGAAAAGAAAAATATAAAACAACTAATTTTAACAGAAAGTATTTTTCATAAACTTTTAATAGCAAAAGAAACAAATAAAAAGCTTTTATGAAGCACTAACTATGACCTAAACAAGTTTTCATACAAAACTAAGAAAACAAAATTTTAAAATAAAAACAAAATTTTCTTTTGTTGACTAACAGAAACAAAACTAAATTTTTCAAGAGTGACAAAAGAAATAATTTGAAACTAATAAAAACAATAAAGAAAAGACTAAAACAAAACTATAACTAAAACAGTACTGTTTTGCTAAAACCTAATTTAAAAATAAAGTAAAAATAAAGAAGTATATGCTACTGGATAGACAAAACCATAATAAAACAGTAGCAAAAGAATCAATCAAAAATACTTTGTAAAACTCAAAATATGACCAAATTAGTGATTTGAACAAATTTCATCAAATTCAAATCTAAACTATTCAAATTTGAAACCTAAGTACACAAACAGAAACTTAAGCAAATTTGTGACACAATGCAAAAGAATCAACTCAAACGGAGTTACGGAACTTAAGTTATGAACAAAAGAAGTTTGAATACGAATCTGAACAAATTTCGAAATTTTAAACTTTCAAAAACATGTTTGAGTTGAATTACTGGATAGAGGAGATCGTAACGAAGAAGTGGGCGTTGGTTTCAACTAGTTTGGATGAACGAGTAAAAAGTTATGGCTATTTGAAAAATCAGGGCCAAGCTGTTTTACAAAAGAAAAAATAGCTATGGCTAAGGTCTAATGTATAAATCGTGAGCGACAATCTAATCTATTGTATTAGTCTAAAAGTAATAAACTACGGAAGTATAAGTAGAAAAAAAAAGAAAACAAAGTAAGATACCTTTATAAGGCAGAGAAAAGACAACTTCAGAGAGAGAAGAAAATTTCCAGAAGTCGTGCCGGAGAGGAGAAAAAAAATATTTTTCTTAGTCAAACCAAAATATTGATTTAACCCGAATCAGATGATTTTTGGAGGCTTTATGGGTCTATATTTATAGGTGGAAAAAAGGCTTAGGGGTCAAAAGCTAGGCAATGTGGGACTAAACGTAGATGAAAATATACGATATAGAGAGAAGGTGCGCCATGGCCCAAAGGCCTTTAGGCGGTTCCGCCGGCCGCGCACACTGTGATTTTTTGTTTTTTTTAGCAATAGAAAAGAAAAAGAAAAACTATGGGAAAAAAGAAAAAACAATGGGGAAGGAATATGGCCCGCTGGGCCTGGCTCATTTAGGAGGAGGGAAAAAGAAGGAAAAAAAACAAAGAAGCGCCCATGCTACTATGTTGCGCGCGTGGGCGACTGTTAGTCCTAAGCGCACGTGTAGTTTTTTTTTTTTGAAACAGAAAAGGAAATCTGAATAAATAAAACCAAAATAGAATTTTATATAGGCATATTATATATCAAAATTTTCAGAAAAATATTTCCTACAGCATGAACATTTTACTAACATCAAATAAAGTACACACAATTTTTAATAAATCAAAGAGTGCTACTGCCCTACTAAAATCCAATAAAAATCATTTTAAAAATACCAAAATGACTCCAAATTTATTTATCTCCAATTTTCTGATGTAGCGAATCATGTTACCCTATTTTCCATGTATTTTATTTTTGGAGAAAATAATTTGAATAAAATCCAAATAACTCCAAATTGAAAATAATTGCAAAAGGACTTGAATTTGATCCTTTGAAACTCCCAACTCATATTTCATATGTTTTGAAGAAGTCATTTTATCCTCGCTCGTGAAAATCACTGAGTTGCATGAAGTTTATGAATTAGAAAATATTTCCAAATGAAATTCAAATATTTTCAACACCCCTTTTTCATTTAAATGGAAGAAGTCATGTTATCCTCTCTCCAGGGTTTTGTGATGAAAAATATTTGAATTCACGGAGATCAGAAAGCAAAAATTAAAGTTTGGGAAAGTCCTTTTATTCCCTCTCATTTAACTTTCAAAAAGTTTCAAATTTCACTCAATCAATCACACAACAATTCAAACAAACAAACAAATCTATCTATTTATTATAACATTCCAAAATTTAGAATTTTGGGATGTTACAAATCTACCACCCTTAAAATGAAGCTCGTCCTCGAGATTCGGAGAGGCTAGAAAGAAATGGGTTAGGTTTGGGGTCTTCAAAATCCATCGATCGTCTCCGGGGTCTGGGGTGCTACCACCCTTAGAAACATCGTTACGGTCCCATCCATGCTTATATACTCCATCCTCATTCTTGACAGTGTCAGTCTTCCCAGATCTCAGAAAATTTCATCTCCGGGCTCTTCCGGTAGCCGCATAACCTTTTCCTCAATTCTTTTGTCCTTTCATCTTGGTAAGGTTATTCCGAGACTAGGTCTTCATAGCTGACGGGTCTGGCGCCAATTCTAAACAAATATCGGTATCTCATGGTGGTCAACGATTTATGGTTTCCGCGAGAAAACGGGTCAGGTTGAACCTCACCGTATAACCTACGGTTGGCAACAACTGCCGTGTACAAGGGAAAAATACCTATACCTTTCTAAGGTTTAAACAAGGTTTTGATCGTCGTCTCTCTACTATAGGTAAGTCACTCAGATTTTACCATCCCATATAGCAAAGCGAATAATAAGAGTAAGTCGGTATAGTGATCAATCCATCCCGCACCCAAATCATTACCTTGTACATGGTTTAGCGAATCTCGCATTCTAACACTCGGTCATCCTCACAAGCATTGCAGAATTTCTCTTGTCGACGAACCAAGTTCGGAAAAATCCATTGATTCTGTAGGCCAAACAAACATCTATCGTTCCTTAACAACTCTCAGGTTTTGCGTAAACTCCTATAGAATCGTCGGTTGATCAAATCGTAGTCTATTCCCAAAATTTCTTTCTCCAGTGGGTACTTGATCCTTATTAATTCCTGGGCCTGTGGGTTATGAGCCCACTTCAACACTAGTGCAGCTTTAACTCATCCTTGGAGTAACTCTCTTGTTCCATATTACACCTCCTTTAAATCCAGTAGTATTCTGTTTCTTCATACCATCATATCAAAAGCAAAACTCCAACTTTTTTTTTTTGAACTATAGTCCGTGGAATATATATTTTCTTATCCATTAGTCTAGTCTTCTTCACAGGGTACTACCACCCTAAAAATGAAATTCACAAATCCATCCATAGACCATATTTCTCATATCCTCGAAAATGGTCAAAATCCGTGTTCATAGAGTAACAACTCATACAATTAAACATATGAAAACATGTCACCTTAACTTTATTGATTTCATGAATTCATTACAATATCCGAGACTTTCATTACATAAATTCAACTCCATATCCTTATGGAAACAATTGCTTCCTACTACACTTATTACCAATATCAAAATTCCAACTACTCAGCTCCAGCTTTCATCTTGTCGGAACATTTAGTAGCATAATGTCCTGCTTCCTTGCAGCGAAAACAAAAGACTTCCGACATGTCTCGGGGCTTCTTTGTGATTATGTAGGCTCCTTGGATTCTTGGCTTCTTTTTTGGACATTTACTAGCGTAATGACCTAAATCCTTGCACCTGTAACAAGTGATATGACTCAGGTCCTTCTTTGCGAAAATTGTGTTGTTCGGGGTTGCCTTCTTTTTCTCTTCTGGATTTCTCTGTAATGATCGAGCTTCTATTTCCGAGGGTCAAACTTCACTTCTGCATTGTCGGAAATATCCCAGATACTCTTTTTTTCCTTGGTGCAATCTGCGAAAATGTCCTTCTTCTCCACATGAATAGCAGGCATTGGAGTAAAATCTGTTGAGGCCTTCTCCATTAGGGTCTTCAACACATTCCTTCATCATGTGTTCTTTCATAACTTCTCGGAGGGCTTCTTTCATTCCTTCTTCCTGCTCCTGAATAGTTTGTTGCACCATGGGGTAAATGTGACCTTGAGTCGGGTAGTGGGTGGTTCCTTCACACAAGAAACAAGTCACCGACTAGTTGGGCATTCCTCGGTGGGTGTTTCTCCTCACAATGAGGGCATCCATCCTTGTGTTCCTCCTGGTGTGTCATATTTCTCCATAAATCTTGCAGGCACAAGGTTTATTTCTTGGTGTATCATGGTGCTTCCGGATAAGACGAGATCTTGTCGAGTCTTCTTGAATTCTTCCCAAGTCTTTGCTCCATTCCATCCCTGTATAGCTTGATGCATCTGCCACCATGTTGCAGCACTTCCTTCAAAATCTTGAAGAGCGTCGATACTTCATTCTTCCTTGAAACCAAATTGCTCCAAGTGATTATCCATGTTCCGAATCCATAGCTCGCCTACCGGTGAGCCTTGATCCGAGAATATCAGTCCAACTTCATTCATCATCTATGGGGTCCAAAAGTTTTGGGATGAGATATGAGAGAGGTGGGGAGGATATACACACAATACAAACAATAGTTTTTGAAGAAACAAGTTTTACTTTGTGGCTGTCGGAAAACATCAAACAAATGACAGCTCACAAATCGTCGCATCTAACATAAGTATGTAACAGGGGTTTGGTCTTCTAAAGGTCAAATAATTCTTCAGATTCTTCAAATTCTTCTAGTCTTCGGAGTCTTCAATTGTTGTAGCTTCAACTCTTATAATGCATGGTGAAATCCTCTTTACTCTGAAGTGGTCATCAGTTCTCCGATATCTAATCCTTCTTGGAGCGTCTTTAGTTGATCCTCCGGGTGATCAAAGGATAAGGGGTATATTCTAACTATTTTAGGTGAGAGGGTCTATTTGATAAAATCAGAAAAGATGAGAAGTAAGAGTCTTTTTGAAAATAAAGTTTTTGATATATCCTGTCCAAGGGGCTTTCCGATTTCTAGTGTCACGTTCTACAGTCAACATGTGCTCTGATACCATATCTGTAGCGACCCGACCTCAGACGGTCAAGCCTCTGTGTATCCGTGCCATCCTCGGATCAATATCTTGGCACACACAAGACATCAATGTATATATCAAAGTGCAATCACATGTATAAATAACGTAAAACTGATATATACCTCATAAGTCTCGTGAAACAAGTAATCGGTGTGGAGTCCCATCAACGCCATCGGCGAGTTGAGTGTAGACCGTAACCTGCATCCGTATTCTTACTCGTCGGAAGAAAGTATCTCGCAACATGAGACGTTGCAGCCGTGTAGGTCATTACATTGAATGTACCAAGCAAGATCACAATAAAAAAACAGATGATAAAACTATACTATATGCAATATGGCTTTGTGGCTCGTATGCGGGGTTTTTGCGTAAAAGCTGGTTTAATTTTCCCTACATCAAAGGAATAAATGAAGTCTGTACTATGGAGTTTTCTATCATGACATGGTTCCGCCAACCGATGTCTCATAGCCCAAAATCATCATAAGTTTCCCACAATTAAGTTATCAATCCGGTGTTGAGAGTTCGAGATAGATCCAAGTCCGGATGCTCAAATTGTCCGTAATCGGGACACGGCTAATCGATTAGGTTTTAACCCTCTGCAGAGGTTTGTACACTTTACCCGCAAGATTCGATCCCTCTTTTACGTTCTCGCACTTCAGGTGTTTGAGAACAAGACGATCAAACATGGTCTTCGAAGAGTTCCTCGACCACCGTCCGGTGCTCATCCAATCCTACCGTAGTTCTACATCTGCTAGCACCGCCCCACCAGAGTCACAACTAAGGTCAACCAAGCGAGCCCATAGTGACTTGCGGTTGCATGTAAGCTTCCGGGCATGAAGTATTCTTCCGTCTCTTTGAGTCTGGGTGAAGCTTTCCGCAAGATGTCATGGCGCTTCTCCATGCATCCCGCCAACCACTTGGTTTCCCAGGTGCCCGTCAACAAATCCTTCACCCAAAGAGTGTGTATTGAATTCTTGTCTCGAGTCTTGAAGTCTTGAGGCCTTGAAGATGCAGATCCTTGCAGATTCCATCATGGAGTTGTCGTCATTGACGTAGATCCTCCATTCTCACACCACTCCGAGCACTCATACCAACCCGTCTACTATAGCGTAGCATTAAGATAAATAACGTCCGGGCTTGGTAAAAGGGTGATGGGTTCCTACCTCATGCATACTACTCAACTACAAGGATTCAATTTCACAATTTGGAGGGATTGTTGCGAAGATGACACTAGATGCAATAAAACACATAGGTATGAAAACATGGTCAAAGTGAACTTGCACGTACGTTGATGAAGATAACAACGCTCTCGAATAATGACTTGGTAGAACTATTTGTCACTCCGTTGAAAATCTATATAGTCAAACATAGCATTCATACAAGCAAACATCCTAGCAAACAATTTGAACACTCATAATAAAACCAACAAATAAAAATGCAAATCAAGGGACACCAAATAAAAACAAAGGAAAACTACACAACAAAACTACTAAAGAAAACTCTAAGACATAACACAAAAATAGTTTTGTCCTAAGTAAAATTTAACATCAAAGGAAATACCAACATAATAAATAATCTGAAAAGAAAATATAAAACAACTAATTTTAACAGAAAGTATTTTTCATAAACTTTTAATAGCAAAAAGAAACAAATAAAAAGCTTTTATGAAGCACTAACTATGACCTAAACAAGTTTTCATACAAAACTAAGAAAAACAAAATTTTAAAATAAAACAAAATTTTCTTTTGTTGATTAACAGAAACAAAACTAAATTTTTCAAGAGTGACAAAAAGAAATAATTTGAAACTAATAAAAACAATAAAGAAAAGACTAAAACAAAACTATAACTAAAACAGTACTGTTTTGCTAGAAACCTAATTTAAAAATAAAGAAGTATATGCTACTGGATAGACAAAACCATAATAAAACAGTAGCAAAAGAATCAATCAAAATACTTTGTAAAACTCAAAATATGACCAAATTAGTGATTTGAACAAATTTCATCAAATTCAAATCTAAACTATTCAAATTTGAAACCTAAGTACACAAACAGAAACTTAAGCAAATTTGTGACACAATGCAAAAAGAATCAACTCAAACGGAGTTACGGAACTTAAGTTATGAACAAAAGAAGTTTGAATATGAATCTGAACAAATTTTGAAATTTTAAACTTTGAAAAACATGTTTGAGTTGAATTACTGGATAGAGGAGATCGTAACGAAGAAGTGGGCGTTGGTTTCATCTAGTTTGGATGAACGAGTAAAAAGTTATGGCTATTTGAAAATCGGGCAAGCTGTTTTACAAAAGAAAAAATAGCTATGGCTAAGGTCTAATGTATAAATACGTAGACGATAATCTAATCTATTGTATTAGTCTAAAAGTAATAAACTACGGAAGTATAAGTAGAAAAAAAAAACAAAGTAAGATACCTTTATAAGGCAGAGAAAAGACAACTTCAGAGAGAGAAGAAAATTTCCAGAAGTCGCGCCGGAGAGGAGAAAAAAATATTTTTCTTAGTCAAACCAAAATATTAATTTAATCCGAATTAGATGATTTTTGGAGGCTCTATGGGTCTATATTTATAGTTGGAAAAGAGGCTTAGGGGTCAAAAGCTAGACAATGTGGGAATAAACGTAGATGAAAATATACGAAACAGAGAGAAGGTGCGCCATGGGCCCAAAGGCCTTTAGGCGGTTCCGCCGGCCGCGCACACTGTGATTTTTTTTTTAGCAATAGAAAAGAAAAAAAAACTATGGGAAAAAAAGAAAAAAAATGGGGAAGGAATATGGCCCGCTGGGTCTGGCCCATTTAGGAGGAGGGAAAAAGAAGAAAAAAAAACAAAGGAGCGCCCATGCTATTATGTTGCGCGCGTGGGCGACTGTTAGTCCTAAGGGCACGTGCAGTTTTTTTTTAAACAGAAAAGGAAATCTGAATAAATAAAACCAAAATAGAATTTTATATAGGCATATTATATATCAAAATTTTCAGAAAAATATTTCCTACAGCATGAACATTTTACTAACATCAAATAAAGTACACACAATTCTGAATAAATCAAAGAGTGCTACTGCCCTACTAAAATCCAATAAAAAATCATTTTAAAAATACCAAAATGACTCCAAATTTATTTATTTCCAATTTTCTGATGTAGCGAATCATGTTACCCTATTTTCCATGTATTTTATTTTTGGAGAAAAATAATTTGAATAAAATCCAAATAACTCCAAATTGAAAAATAATTCCAAAAGGACTTCAAATTTGATCCTTTGAAACTCCCAACTCATATTTCATATGTTTTGAAGAAGTCATTTTATCCTCGCTCGTGAAAATCACTGAGTTGCATGAAGTTTATGAATTAGAAAATATTTCCAAATGAAATTCAAATATTTTCAACACCCCTTTTTCATTTAAATGGAAGAAGTCATGTTATCCTCTCTCCAGGGCTTTGTGATGAAAAATATTTGAATTCACGGAGATCAGAAAGCAAAAAATGAAAGTTTGGGCAAGTCCTTTTATTCCATCTCATTTAACTTTCAAAAAGTTTCAAATTTCACTCAATCAATCACACAACAATTCAAACAAACAAACAAATCTATCTATTTATTATAACATTCCAAAATTTAGAATTTTGGGATGTTACAATTCCATAGTCCATCAAATCTTTACCCAAAACTTGAAAACTTCACAACACAAAACTCAACAGGAAATCTCATAAGCTCCGTTAGTGAAAGAAAGCAAAACTACCACATTAGGTACTGTAATGAACTCATTCTTTATTTATATTGGTGTTAAACCTACTGTATTTCAAGTTCTCTATGGTTCATACCACTTAATACTAGCCATAGATGCATTAAAATAAGCAAACAACACACGAAAAACAGAATCTGCCAAAAACAGAACATTCTGTAGCAATCTTTAACCCACAAATATCATTGCTAAATCTTGAGCTTGCGTTGGTTTTCCTTGAAGAGGAAAGGGTGATGCAGCAATAGTAGCATAAGTATTTCCCTCAGTTTTTGAGAACCAAGGTATCAATCCAGTAGGAGGCTCCTCAAAAGTCCCACACACCTACACAAACAAACAAAGAACTCGCAACCAACGCAATAAAGGGGTTGTTAATGCCTTCAAGGCCACTTGCGAAAGTGAGATCTGATAGAGATAATATGATCAGATAAATATATTTTTGGTATTTTATTATATAGATTGGAAAAGTAAAGATGAAAATAAAAGTATAAAGCTTATATGATAAAAGATAGACCCAGGGGCCATAGGTTTCACCAGTGGCTTCTCTCAAGATAGCATAAGTATTACGGTGGGCGAACAGATTACTGTCGAGAAATTGATAGAAAACCGAATAATTATGAGATTATGTAGGCATGATCATGTATATAGGCATCACGTCCGCGACAAGTAGACCGACTCCTGCCTGCATCTACTACTATTACTCCACACATCGACTGCTATCCAGCATGCACCTAGAGTATTAAGTTCATAAGAACAGAGTAACGCATTAAGAAAGATGACATGATGTAGAGGGATAAACTCATGCAATATGATATAAACCGCATCTTTTTATCCTCGATGGCAACAGGACAATACGTGCCTTGCTGCCTGCATCCTTTGGGAAAGGACACCGCAAGATTGAACCCAAAGCTAAGCACTTCTCCCGTTGCAAGAAAGATCAATCTAGTAGGCCATACCAAACTGATAATTCGAAGAGACTTGCAAAGATAACTAAATCATACATAAAAGAATTCAGAGGAGATCAAATATTTATCATAGATAAACTTGATCATAAACCCACAATTCATCGGATCTGAACAAACACACCACAAAAAGAGTTACATCGAATAGATCTCCAAGAAGATCGAGGAGAACATGGTATTGAGATACAAAAGGGGAGAAGAAGCCATCTAGCTAATAACTATGGACCCGAAGGTCTATGGTAAACTACTCACAACTCATCTGAGGGGCTATGGTGTTGATGTAGAAGCCCTTCGTGGTCGATTCCCCCTCCGGCGAAGGCTCCAAGATGGGATCTCACGGATATAGAAGGTTACAGCGGTGGAAATTGTTTTTCGTTGGCTTCCCTGATGTTTTCGGGGTACGTGGGTATATATAGGAGGAAGAAGTAGGTCGGTGGCCGCCCGAGGGGCCCACGAGATAGGGAGGCGCGCCCTGTAGGGGTGGGCGCGCCCTCCACCCTCGTGGCCGCCTCGACTGCTTCTTGGCTTGCACTCCAAGTCCTCTGGATCATGTTTGTTCCAAAAATCACGATCCCGAAGGTTTCATTCCGTTTGATATTCCTTTTCTTTGAAATACTGAAATAGGCAAAAAAAAACAACAATAGGGGCTGGGCCTCCTGTTAGTAGGTTAGTCCCAAAAATGATATAAATGTGTAAAGTAAAGCCCATGGTAACTTCTCGTATGGTAACTTCTCTCGAGTCTTGAGAGATGGACCGAATCTATATTGCCTCCCGCCTCTGGTTGTACTGCTAGACACCGGAGCATGCCGAGCGGCTGTGGCTGTCTTCTTTCATTGCTTACGAGGCGGAGGAGAAGGACTACGATGCGCCGGAGGAGCCGGAGCGGCGGCGGGTCTCTTATGCCCTTGCTGACGAGGCGGAGAAGGAGGAGGCTAGCTGGTCGGGCACGCCGACACAGGCGGAGAAGGAGGCGGAGTGTTGCCATGCGCCGGAGAAGGAGGCGGAGTGCCCTGATCACTCGCCGGAGGAGCAGGCGGAGGAGGAGGCGGAGTGCCCTGACTCGCTGGAGGAGGAGGAGGAGGCGGAGCCGTCCAGTTCGGAAGGTTGATGAGCTCCTTCCGCCATAGGCATGGAGGCTTCAGAGCAGAACCCAGAGGAGTCTCCCCTTCACCGGTAGGGAGGTCAAGCACGATCTCCTCAATTTCCTCCGTTATTTCGTCCACCATCACCCTAGGATATCCTTCTGGAATTGGACAACAGTGAAAAGTTGTGCCGGGTTCAGGAGGTCGAACAAAGCCGACAGCCGCCTTGACTTTGTAGTTCTGCCATTGCGCCATAAGGTGGCAATGTTGAGTCTCCGTGATAGCATCCACGGCGTAGCTAGCAGGAGCCGTGAAGACATGCTCTAGTTGAAGCAGCTCGGTGGAAGCCACGCTGCTTCTCCGCTGAGATGGCAGGGTAGCTTCGGGGGTAGCTTCGGCAGGTCGCTTGCTTCGAACTTTTTCTCATTCCTCTAGCTTCCGTACCCTTGCGTGCAACTCCTGCAGTTCGCTCTGCTCCACCTTCGTCCTCCTCTCTTGGCATTTGTAACCGCCTGCGTCCGGAAACGCAGCCTTCCACGGAACGGAGCCTGGCGTGCCTCGCGTCCGTCCAGGGTGCTCAGGATTCCCGAGGGACATTGTGAGCTCATCCTTCTCTCTGTCTGGAACAAACGCCCCTTCCTGCGCTGCGGTGATATAGTCCTGAAGCTTCATGACGGGTATTCGCAGTTGCTCGCTCGTCTAAACACACTTCCCTGTTACGGGGTCCAAGGTTCCGCCAACCCCAAAGAACAAAGTCCGGCAATGATCTGGCCAGTTCAATGTCTCTAGTTCGACCTTTTTATCAAGAAGGTCGTTCTCAGCCTTGGCCCACAACGGCCGGGCTTTGAGGTCACCACCTGACCCCATGCGATGGTGCTGCTCCTTCTTCGCAGCATTTATCTTGTTTGTCGCTGACATCTTCTTAGTCCTCTCCGATGTCTTGTTGGCCACAAATGCGTCCCATTGATCTCTGAGCTTCTCATAACGGCCGATGAATTCTGGTGTCTTTTCTTTGTCGACAAACTTTGTTTTCAGCTCATTCTTCCACCTCCTTAATAGATCTGCCATCTTCTTGAGAGCAAAGGACTTGATCAATGGCTCTATAACTGGATTCTCCGGATCGTCCTCTTCCGGTAGGGTGAAATTTACCTTCAGCGCTTTCCAAAGATCCTCTTTCTGTCTATCTTCAACAAAAGAAACTTGAAGCTCTTCCTTCTTAGGCTGATTCGATAGCTCGATGCTGATCGGGACCATGTCCCTAACAAGAACCCCGCACTGAGCAGTAAATGTGTCCTTGGTCTGGAGGGGTTCAATCGGTTGGCCATCATACGCGATTGCTGTGATCGTGAACCTTTCATCCGAGCACAACTTTTTCTTCGGGCCTCGTCTCTTTACCGAAGTTGTGCTCGATTCGGAGGGCTAGAAAAAAGAAGAAAGACAAGAGTGAATATGTGTAGATACCAAAACAATGAATGCATCAATTAGCTAGTCAGCACAGTCTTAATTAATATATATACCTGGCCGGACTCTGTTCGGTCACCGGAGCCGTCATCACAGTCTCCTTGCACAGGCATTCGGTGACCGGAGCCATCATAATCATGTCATTCCTCCTCCGTTGTTCGATAACCGTAGCCTGCTTCACCCTCTCCTTCCAGACCATCGGTTTCGTTGAGATACGACATGACATCACCTCCGGCGGCGATTATGTTCCCCAACACGTACCCGTTCTGCTTCCTCGTCTCGGTCGTGCTCCATAGTTTCTGCAAATATTACAACATGGCAATTATCATACAAACATGACAGATGGATATATTAGTGGCAAACGTAGACCTAGCTATAGCTAATCACAACAAGGAATTATATTAATTAATGGCCTCGACACTTCTCTAGGGTTTGGGGTGGCCTCAACGACAACGCTCTTTTAACTTGGTAAATTTGGGTGGCCTCGGCAGCGCTTCTAGGGTCTAGTGTCAAAGGATTCAACAAAACCATGTCTTCATCATTAGGCGAAAGTAACAGGCGCATGATGGTACGAAGCTCTCCAAAGTTATTCTGGAACGGAATCCCAGATAGGATAATTTCCTTTTGGTACAAAGTACAGCAAGAGCCTTCCAAATATCGCTATTTGGAAGGCCTTTGCTGAAATTTGTACCGAAAGGCGGATTATCCTATCCGGGACTCCGTTCCAGAATAACTTTGGAGAACTTCATACCATCATGCCCCGGTTACTTCCGGCTAATGATGAAGCCATGGATTTCTTCAATACTTTGACACTAGGGAACCTCTCGACCCCTCGGCAATCCTCGACCCCTCGACGACCCTCGACCCTCGAACCCTCGGCCCCTCGATGACCCTCGAACCCTCGAACCATCGACCCTAGAACCCTCGAACCCTCGACCCTCGACCCCTCGACGAACCTCGATCCTCGAACCCTCGGCCCCTCGATGACCCTCGACCCTCGAACCCTAGAACCCTCGAACCCTCGACCCTAGAACCCTCGACCCAACCGGGACGAAAGGTCTCTTTTCGGCAGCCTAAAGGGCGGGAAGCAGAGGCCTTTGGTCTCGGTTGGTGGCACCAACCGGGACTAAAGGGGGGGGCATTGGTCCCGGTTGGTTCCACAAACCGGTACCAATGCACCCCTTTAGTCCCGGCTGGTGCCACCAACCGGGACCAAAGGCCCTGTGCTGCCCGCGTCGAGGCCAAAGTTTAGTCCCACCTCGCTAGTTGAGAGAGCTCGAGAGTGGTTTATAAGCGCTGTTGCACCCACCCTCTCGAGCTCCTCTCAACTTCAGGCTTTCAGGCCTAACCTGTTAGTGTGTGCCTGTGGGCCTACTGGGCCTACTACGGGCCTGAATCCTGGCCCATGATTGGGTTTCTAGTCGTATTCAGGCCGTGGTGGCCTAGTAGGTGGCACTTTTTTTGCTTTACTTATTTTATTTTGTTTCTACTTACTGTTGCTATTTTTATTTATTTTATTAAAGTTTATTTATTTTACTTTATTAAAGTTTATTTTAATTCTACTTATTTATTAAAGTTTATTTTGTTTCTACTTATTTATTAAAGTTTATTTTGTTTCTACTTATTTATTTTATTTTCTTTTTTGCTTTTTTATTTATTTTATGAAAATTCTTTTTTTCTTTATTAATTTTATTTTGTTTCTACTTACTGTTGCTATTTTTATTTATTTTATTAAAGCTTATTTATTTTACTTTATTAAAGTTTATTTTGTTTCTACTTATTTATTAAAATTTATTTTGTTTCTACTTATTTATTTTCTTTTCTTTTTTCGTTTTTATTTATTTTATGAAAATTCTTTTATTTGCTTTATTTATTTTAGTTTGTTTCTACTTACTGTTGCTATTTTTATTTATTTTATTAAAGTTTATTTATTTTACTTTATTAAAGTTTATTTTGTTTCTACTTATTTATTAAATTTATTTTGTTTTTACTTATTTATTTTATTTTGTTCCTACTTATTTAGGCATCTCATTGGTCCCGGTTCGTGGCATGAACCGGGACTAAAGGGCGGCCTTTGGTCCCGGTTGAAGCCACCAACCGGGACCAATGGTGGTGGGCCAGGAGCGAAGCCCATTGGTTCCGGTTCGTCCCACCAACCGGGACCAAAGAGGCCAGACGAACCAGAACCAATGTCCCCACGAGGCCCGGCAGGCCCCCTGGCCTCACGAACCGGGACCAATGGGCTCAGGGTCTCGGTTCGTGACTGAACCGGGACTAATGGGCCTATCTGGCCCGAACGTAAGCCCTGTTTTCTACTAGTGTTGGTAAATTTTAGACCTGTCTCATAGTACCTCTGAGATATCTCAAAATCCTTTTAATGGATGTCATATGTTGACAAGTAGGAGAATAAAAGTACTGACATACTTTGTTAACAGGAAAACAAATGTCAGGTCTTGTCAGTGTTAAGTACTGCAAAGCACCTACCATACTTATGTACTTTGTATGTGGTCTGATGAATACATACTGATGTATGTGGTCCGATGAATATTGAGGCTCGCAGCGGGTATCGTTATTTTCTCACCTTCACAGATGATTTGAGCAGATATGGGTATATCTACTTAAAGAAACATAAGTCTGAAATATTTGAAAAGTTCAAAGAATTTCAGAGTGAAGTGGAAAATCATCGTAACAAGAAAATAAAGTTTCTACGATCTGATCATGGAGGAGAATATTTGAGTTACGAGTTTGGTCTATATTTGAAACAATGCGGAATAGTTTCGCAACTCACGCCACCCGGAACACCACAACGTAATGGTGTGTCCGAACGTCGTAATCGTACTTTACTAGATATGGTGCGATCTATGATGTCTCTTACTGATTTACCGCTATCACTTTGGGGTTATGCTTTAGAGACGGGTGCATTCACGTTAAATAGGGCACCATCGCAATCCGTTTGGACGACGCCTTATGAACTATGGTTTGGCAAGAAACCAAAGTTGTCGTTTCTTAAAGTTTGGGGCTGCAATGCTTATGTGAAAAAGCTTCAACCTGATAAGCTCGAACCCAAATTGGAGAAATGTGTCTTCATAGGATACGCAAAGGAAACTGTTGGGTACACCTTCTATCACAGATCCGAAGGCAAGGCATTCGTTGCTAAGAATGGATCCTTTCTAGAGAAGGAGTTTCTATCGAAAGAAGTGAGTGGGAGGAAAGTAGAACTTGATGAGGTAACTGTACCTGCTCCCTTATTGGAAAGTAGTTCATCACAGAAACCTGTTCCTGTGACGCATACACCAATTAGTGAGGAAGCTAATGATATTGATCATGAAACTTCAGATCAAGTTACTACCGAACCTCGTAGGTCAACCAAAGTAAGATCCGCACCAAAGTGGTACGGTAATCCTATTCTGGAGGTCATGTTACTTGACCATGGCGAACCTACGAACTATGAGGAAGCCATGATGAGTCTAGATTCTGCAAAATGGCTTGAGGCCATGAAATCTGAGATGGGATCCATGTATGAGAACAAAGTGTGGACTTTGGTTGACTTGCCCGATGATCGGCAAGCCATCGAGAATAAATGGATCTTCAAGAAGAAGACTACGCTGATGGTAATGTTACTGTCTACAAATCTCGACTTGTTGCGAAAGGTTTTCGACAAGTTCAAGGGGTTGGCTATGATGAGACTTTCTCACCCGTAGCGATGCTTAAGTCTGTCCGAATCATGTTAGCAATTTCCGCATTTTATGATTATGAAGTTTGGCAAATGGATGTCAAAACTGCATTCCTGAATGGATTTCTGGAAGAAGAGTTGTATATGATGCAACCAGAAGGTTTTGTCGATCCGAAAGGTGCTAACAAAGTGTGCAAGCTCTAGCGATCCATTTATGGACTTGTCCAAGCCTCTCGGAGTTGGAATAAACACTTTGATAGCGTGATCAAAGCATATGGTTTTATACAGACTTTTGGAGAAGCCTGTATTTACAAGAAAATGAGCGGTAGCTCTGTAGCATTTCTGATATTATATGTGGACGACATATTGTTAATTGGAAATGATATAGAATTACTGGATAGCATAAAAGGATACTTGAATAAAAGTTTTTCAATGAAAGACCTCGGTGAAGCTGCTTATATATTGGGCAATAAGATCTATTGAGATAGATCAAGACGCTTAATTGGACTTTCACAAAGCACATACCTTGATAAAGTTTGGAAAAAGTTCAAAATGGATCAAGCAAAGAAAGGGTTCTTGCATGTATTACAAGGTGTGAAGTTGAGTCAGACTCAATGCCCGACCACTGCGGAAGATAGAGAGAAAATGAAAGATGTTCCCTATGCTTCAGCCATTGGCTCTATCATGTATGCAATGCTGTGTACCAGACCTGATGTGTGCCTTGCTATTAGTTTAGCAGGGAGGTACCAAACTAATCCAGGAGTGGATTATTGGACAGCAACCAAGAACATCCTGAAGTACCTGAAAAGGACTAAGGATATGTTTCTTGTTTATGGACGTGACAAAGAGCTAGTCATAAATGGTTATGTCGATGCAAGCTTTGACACTGATCCAGATGATTCTAAATTGCAAACTGGATACGTGTTTATATTGAATGGTGGAGCTGTCAGTTGGTGCAGTTCTAAACAAAGTGTCGTGGTGGGATCTATGTGTGAAGCGGAGTACATAGCTGCTTTGGAAGCAGCAAATGAAGGAGTCTGGATGAAGGAGTTCATATCTGATCTAGGTGTCATACCTAGTGCATCGGGTCCAATGAAAATCTTTTGTGACAATACTGGTGCAATTGCCTTGGCAAAGGAATCCATATTTCACAAGAGAAATAACACATCAAGAGACGCTTCAATTCCATTCGGGACCAAGTCCAGGTGGGAGACGTAGAGATTTGCAAGATACATACGGATCTGAATGTTGCAGACCCATTGACTAAGCCTCTTCCATGAGCAAAACATGATCAGCACCAAGACTCCATGGGTGTTAGAATCATTATTGTGTAATCTAGTTTATTGACTCTAGTCTAAGTGGGAGACTGAAGGAAATATGCCCTAGAGGCAATAATAAAGTTATTATTTATTTCCTCATATCATGATAAATGTTTATTATTCATGCTAGAATCGTATTAACCAGAAACATAATACATGTGTGAATACATAGACAAACATAGTGTCACTAGTATGCCTCTACTTAACTAGCTCGTTGATCAAAGATGGTTGAATTTCCTAGCCATAGACATGAGTTATCATTTGATCAAACGGGATCACATCATTAGGAGAATGATGTGATTGACTTGACCCTTTAGCACTTGATCGTTTAGTATGTTGCTATTGCTTTATTCATGACTTATACATGTTCCTATGACTATGAGATTATGCAACTCCCGTTTACCGGAGGAACACTTTGTGTGCTACCAAACGTCACAACGTAAATGGGTGATTATGAAGGTGCTCTAAAGGTGTCTCCGAAGGTACTTGTTGAGTTGGCGTATTTCGAGATTAGGATTTGTCACTCCGATTGTCGGAGAGGTATCTCTGGGCCCTCTCGGAAATGTACATCACTATAAGCCTTGCAAGTAATGAGTTAGTTGCGGGATAATACATTACATAACGAGTAAAGAGACTTGCCGGTAATGAGATTGAACTAGGTATTGAGATACCGATGATTGAATCTCGGGCAAGTAAAATAGCGATGACAAAGGGAACAACGTATGTTGTTATGCGGTTTGACCGATAAAGATCTTCGTAGAATATGTGGGAACCAATATGAGCATCGAGGTTCCGCTATTGGTTATTGACCGGAGACGTGTCTCAGTCATGTCTACATAGTTCTCGAACCCGTAGGGTCCGCACACTTAAAGTTTGGTGACGATCGGTATTATGAGTTTTTGTGTATTGATGTACCGAAGGTAGTTCGGAGTCCTGGGTATGATCACAGACATGACGAGGAGTCCCGAAATGGTTGAGACGTAAAGATCGATATATTGGATGACTATGTTCGGACACCGGAAGTGTTCCGGGAGGTTTCGGACATTTCCCGGAGTACCGGGGGGTTACTGGAAACCCCCGGGAAGTATATTGGGCCTAATGGGCCTTAGTGGGAGAAGAGGAGGGGCGGCCAGGGCAGCCACGGACCCCTCCCCCTCTAGTCCGAATTGGACAAGGAGGGGGGCACCCCCCCCCCTTTTTCCTTCTCCTCCTCTCTCCCTTCCTTCCCTTCTCCTACTCCAACAAGGAAAGGAGGAGTCCTACTCCCGGTGGGAGTAGGACACCCCCTTGGCGCGCTCTCCTTGGCCGGCCACCTCTCCCCCCCCTTGCTCCTTTATATACGGGGGCAAAGGGAACCTCTAGACACATAAGTTGATCTGTTGATCTCTCCCAGCCGTGTGCGGTGCCCCCCTCCACCATATTCCACCTCGGTAATATCATAGCAGTGCTTAGGTGAAGCCCTGCGTCGGTAGCATCATCAACACCGTCATCACGCCGTCATGCCGACTCTCCCGCAAAGCTCTGCTGGAACGGAGTTCATGGGACGTCATCGAGCTGAATGTGTGCTGAACTCGGAGGTGCCGTACGTTCGGTACTTGGATCGGTCGGATCGTGAAGACGTATGACTACATCAACCGTGTTGTGCTAACGCTTCCGCTTTCGGTCTACGAGGGTACGTGGACATCACTCTCCCCTCTCGTTGCTATGCATCACCATGATCTTGCGTGTGCGTAGGAAATTTTTGAAATTACTGAGTTCGCCAACACTTAGCACCTAGGGATCCTGTGCCAGAGCGATCTGGTATGCCGGCTTCGGCACATCAATGGGCTTGCCATCTTTCTCAGCAAGCTTGGGCTCCGGGAACGGGTGATCGGGGTCGAGGTGGTCGATCAGCTGGGCTCCGTGGATGGTGGCCAAGGCCTGCGCACGCCTCACAAGGTAGTTGCCGCGGTGAAGCTTGTCGGCGATGAGAATGAAGGCATAAGGAGAGGTGGCGGCGGTGCTGGAGCTAGCCATGGCTATGAGATTGGATGGGAGAGGAACTAGGCTATAAATACCAGGAAAGAATGAGTGGAAGCGTATGCCTCTGGCAGGGACGCGCTGCATGTTATATAGCCAACGATATATTACAAAGATACGGTAGTTAGGTCGTGGATTGATCCTCAAGAAAGACTATATAAGATATGAGAAGAAACCCTAACAACCCAACTACCAGAGTACAACACGCACGCAATCTATACCTACCAGACATATATATGATATATATAATACCGTATACACGTGTACAACTCTTTGTAACAAAGACAACTAGTAAAATATCACATAACATCTTCAATCATGCTAGAGCTTAGGCCTCACTGGCGACGGTAGGATCTGATGGGGGGGGGGGGAGGGGGGGCACCAAATATGGATGTCTGGGTGCTGGCCACCACTTAGGTCCGCCCCTGCTGAGTGCTTTTCTTTAACACAGCACAAGCACAAATGCTCATATACATGCATATACGTTCATTTCTATGAATGCGTGCGCGCGCGCACACACACACTATTTCTATGAGTATCTCCGAGATACTCACTTGGCACAATATTTTGAGTCATCACAGATGTCTTGTAGTCAACAAGAATGTCTCCTTCCACTGAATGAACATCACTGAAAAATTTGAAATAAATTTAGGAAAATGCAAGCACTTGTGCGAAGTCTAGGACTTGAATCTTGGTGGGGTGGTTACGCCACAAGAAACCTAACCATCTGAGCTATGCTTATTTCGACCCTGCTGAGTATTCTTTGTCTTTGAACTTTTACACTGTTAGCATGTACCAAATTGGTACATCGTTGCCTTTGACATCATGTCCAGCGATGATGAAAATTGGTACATCGTTGCCTTTGACATCATGTCTAGCGATGATGATTCTAATCCTAGGAAGAAAACTGTGACACGAGATGATTGTGAAGATCTTCGACTAAATCTTTACATAGCATTCTCGAATACAACAGACACCAACAATCTTAGAGTAGCCTTCCCAGCACAACAAGCATGTTGTAGCTATATTCCTAAAAAAAACATGTTGTGGTAGAGACCACTCTAGCAACGACGGTGGCTTCCTCTCCTGCACCGACCGCTCCCTTCAAAGCAACACTGTCAACAATCTTTGTAACAGCATCACAGACTCCTTCTTTGAAGATGCCAACACACATTTTCCTGCACTGACTAGCAACCCCTTTTCTTGGTGGCAGGACAACTTCGTGTTCCAATAGTTACCCTTCCGGTTTCAGGAACCTTCCGTGAACAACTTTTTTCTATCTTTTACCAGTTTTTCCGGCTTTCCTTTTGTTTTTGTTTCATGTATTTTTTTTTGTTTTTCTGTTTCTTTTTCTCTTTTCTATTTTTGTTTTCTGCTTCTTTTTATTTTTGTTTTTTGTTTTCATTTCTTTTTTATTTTCAAGTTTATTTTTGTTTCTCAAAAAAAGTTTGTGTTTTTGACAATGTTTGGAATTCAAACGAAATTGTATGTGATTATCAAACACATTCGTGTTAAAACCTATTTGACATGCGTCACATCAAATTGCCGGTGCTTTGCATGGGCGACCAGCCAAGAGACGTGAAGGGCCATCCCATTTGTCTAGTTAGTGTAGATACACCCACTTCCAGTTTTGGGAACCTTCTAGAAGGTGAGGGTTCCCTGAACCATTTTTTTTCATATACAGATTTTTCCAGCTTATTCTCTGTTTCTGTTTCTTTACATTTTTTTCATTATTTTCATTTCCGTTTTCATTAATTTTTTATTATTCAAGTTTATTTTTTTAAAAATGTACAGAATTTTCAATAAACATTCGTGCTTATAATTATTTTCTTTTCAAATTTTGTTCATAGACTCAAAACTTGTTTGTATTTTAAAAAAATTGACGGAAATTTTTATAAATGTTTGTGTTTATAGAACTTTGTTCAAACTGTTCCCATTATTAAGTTTCTCTCACAAACAAAAAATTATTCGTGTTTTCAAAAAAATATTCTCATGGTCAGAATTCTGTTTGGCAATTCAAAAAATGATCCTGTTTACAAAGTTTGTTCAAAAACTCAAACGGTTTTCATATTTCCAAAACAGTGTAGGAATTTTTAAAAAAAATCTGGATTTCATTTTTTTATTTTTTAAATGTCCATGTTTTATTATTTTTTAATAATTCGTTGTTTAAAATTTGTTCGAATTACATAAAATGTTCCCATTTTAAGTGATTGTTCAAAAATTCAAAAAAAAATTGGGAATTCCAAAGCATGTTCATTCATTCAAAGTTTGTTCATGTTTCAGAAAAATGTTCAAATTTGTTATTTTTTTCAAAAAAAAGTTTGGGGTTTTTCAAAATTTTTGTTTTCTAACATTTTTCATGGTTTTCAAAAACAATTGCCAAAAATTGAATTTCCAAATTTTGTCTGTTCTTTTCATATTTTGTTTTAGATTTTGGAGTTAAAAAATATCAGTGAAGTACATGTTATCGTCACTACAATACCTGGTCTGGTTCACTAACACGAATAGTCATTAGTTCTTTTAAGTTTCATGGTGTTCAGCTAACACGAACACTCATTAGTTCGACTGTTAATCATCAAGCATAGAGAATCCTCAAGTCGCAAGCTCGCCCCCGCGCTGGCGCATTTGGACCCTAATATCTGCCAAACGGTAGATATGAAGCAGCACTTGAGCAAACTATTCGTTCATTGCGAGGGAGTCGTCCTCTCAAACGAAAACCTTCAATACGACCGGTCGCCACGAGCTAAAGAATCACTGGCATGGCTCGCTGAGTGAGCTTGGGCGCTTTTTCTCAAGGGCTTCTGTAGCAACACATGTCGACCCTTACAAAACCGGAAAAAACTACCTATAGGATATTGGCATGATAAACTAGAGGAAAAAAATTGATGTCAATTATTTTCTGATACATACAAAGTAGAGAAATATAAACCTACAATTGACATGCTCTAAATTAAAAACATTTTGCTAAGCTATACACTATAATACTGTGACCCACTAATTTAAAATTTTACCATGATTTATTTATTGAATATGCCAAGGTATATACGAATAATAAACTTGCCATGCTATATTTTAGGACATGTATGTGACATAAAATTAGGAGAACATTTGCATGTAAAAACACTAAAAAAAATAGGGTATTTGCCAAAAAAACTAGGGACAATTTTCCAAAAAATTGCCACTTCGAATAATACAATATATATTATTACCAAAATTACGAATGGTTATGTATGTAATTTAGAACGTCCTGGAGAACACCAAAATTCGTAAAAATTGACACGTGATTAATACATTCATTTTCAAAAATATTGTCATGTTATGTAGATCACAATTCATGAAATTTTCTTGTGACTATAAACAAAATAATAAAATTTTCTCTAAATCATGGAAACACGGCAAAACATACAAAAAAAATCTCTCACATATAAGAAGCAATGTTTTCAGGAGAACCCTACATGGGATTGACAATTTACATGGTGTATTATAAAAATGAAAATAGAAAAAAAGAATTACTATGATATATGTGAATACATTTACCATGGTATAATTAAATAAATTGCCATGACAAAATTAGTCGTTCTTTCCCATGCTACAAAAACATTTCCATGGTCACAAAATTAAGGAAAATAAAACTCAGTGATAGAGAATGAAAAACAAGATGCAGTAGATTGTTTAGTAAAAATTGCCAAGGTTCATAAAGCTAAACTACCGATAAGAGATGAAAATAAATTTTCGTGTTTCATAAGTAAATTTACCATGGTGTATAAAAAGGAAAACTTTTGGTGAATCGATGGAAGCAAAATTTGCCACGGATGTAATGTAAAATTTCCATGGCAAATAAAAGTAAATTTTCCGTGGCAAAGTAGAATTGCATTGAGCGATAAAAGTAAGTTGTCTTGTATGTAAAAATTAAATTTGCCATGTATTTAAATGATAAAATTTCCATGGAAAATTTAAAAGGTAAATTTGCCATGTGAAATGAAAAGTGAATTTGCCATGGGCAATAAAAATAAAGTTGCCATGTATGTAAAAAGTAAATTTGATATGTATTTAAACATAAAATTTTCATGTAAATTTAAAAAGGTATTTTTTTCCATGGCAAATAAAAGGTAAATTTACCATGGCCATGAAGTAAAAATTTCCATGGCTATAAAATAAATTTACCATGCCACAAAGTAAATTTGCCATTTCCTTAAAATGTAAAAGTGTTAGGATGAGCAAATTTTCAGAATAAAAAATTAGCCATGGTATTGGTAAATTGCTAATTTAACATGATTAAATTGACTACATAGTAAGGATTGCCATATTGTTGTACAGAATGGCTATTTTTATTATGAAAGCATCCTATGAAAGGTGTGTTCATATATCCAAAAACCTAAATATCTAAACATGCATCTTGTTTTAGTTGATTTACACAAAGACCTATCAAAGGGAGAAAAGCTAGTATTCAGCAAAAATATGAAAAGGATGGCAAAACTACTTGCCATCATACAACATATGCAAAAGGTACACAACAATAAATATCATGTTAGATGTTCAAAAAAATGTTATGAATATGAGTGACCATGACAAATCACAGACATGTGGAAAAGATTAATTAACAATCCCATGGTAAATTAGCATTCAACCATGGCAACCAGGAGAATGAGTGTCCATGGCAAATCATGGACATGCGGCAAAAATATTACTTAACAATTCCATGGTGAAAGTAAAAAAAATAGACCATGGCAATCAGGAGTACGAGTGTCAATGGCAAATCATGGGCATGTGGCAAGGATTACTTAACAATCCCATGGAAAATTAACAAATTAGACCATGGCAGTCAGGAGTATGAGTGACCATGGCAAATCATGAACATGTGGCTAAGATTACTAAACAACCCATGGACAATTAAAAAAAAATAGATAATGGCAATAAAAAATTGAAGGAAATATGCCCTAGAGGTAATAATAAAGTTATTATTTATTTTCTTATATCATGATAATTGTTTATTATTCATGCTAGAATCGCATTAACCGGAAACTTAGTATATGTGTGAATACATAGACAAAACATATTGTCCCTAGTATGCCTTTACATGACTAGCTCGTTAATCAAAGATGGTTATGTTTCCTAACCATAGACATGTGTTGTCATTTGATGAACGAGGTCACATCATTAGGAGAATAATATGATGGACATGACCCATCCGTTAGCTTAGCATTATGATCGTTACAGTTTCATTGCTACTGCTTTCTTCATGACTTATACATGTTCCTCAGACTATGAGATTATGCAACTCCCGAATACCGGAGGAACACCTTGTGTGCTATCAAACGTCACAACGTAAATGGGTGATTATAAAGATGCTCTACAGGTGTCTCCGAAGGTGTTTGTTGGGTTGGCATAGAACGAGATTAGGATTTGTCACTCCGTGTTTCGGAGAGGTATCTCTGGGCCCTCTCGGTAATGCTCATTACTCTAAGCATTGCAAGCAATGTGACTAATGAGTTAGTTGCGGGATGAAGCATTACGGAAAGAGTAAAGAGATTTGCCGGTAATGAGATTGAACTAGGTATGATGATACCGACGATCTAATCTCAGGCAAGTAACATACTGATGACTGTAGCGACCCGACCCGAATGGATTAAGTCTCTGTGCTTTCGTGTCATCCCTGGATCGGTATGCTGACACACACAGTACTCGAAGGATTTATAACAGAGGTAAATCACATGTATAAAGTAACGTAAATACTATTACCTCGATCCATAATATAGCGGAAGCAACAAGGTTGTGGATTCCCATCAACACCAACGGCAAAGTTGAGTATAGGAAATCGTAACCCTAATGTATCACTTACTCGTAAATCGAAAAGTCTGCAACATGAAAAGTTGCAGCCCGAAAACGGGTCAGCACATGGAATATGCTGGCAATGTAACACATAGAGAGTAATGAAGGAATAAGCCTATACTACATGCATATATGGCTGGTGGAAAAAGCTCTATGGTTATAAGGTTTTGCGAAAAGCCAATTTTTCCCTACTTCAAAGGAATAAATTTATTTAAATATCATGGTGGTTGTTGAACATTGAGAATGGTTGACAGCATCCTCAATCCCAATTAAAAGTACTCATTAAAACCCAAACAAATTATATTAAGTAACGTGATGAGATCAACAGGAAAATCCAAGTACTAGATACTCAAAATTGTCCATAACCGGGGACACGGCTAACCATGATTAGTTTATACACTCTTCAGAGGTTTGTGCACTTTTCCCCACAAGACTCGATCGCCTCCGTTTGGTTTCTCGCACTACATGGTGTTTGAGAGACGGATAACCGAGACATAGTCTTTCAGAAGCGTTTGCACCTTACGATGGGTAGATCGTACCACCTACGACCCCTACATCTGCTAGTCTACCACTGTAAGAGTTCACACGACTTAATCAACTATGCCAGAGCCCATAATGGCTTGTGGCTGCACACGGAAGTTTCTAGTTTGAATAATCTCATGACCCCTTTGAGCCTGGGTGGCGGTCCGAAGAAAAACAGGCAAGTCCTAATAGAAACCAGGTGCCTCAATCCACCCAGATGTGTGTTTAAGTTGCCACCTTAAATAAGCCATTGATTTAACAATCTCACATCTGTCATGGAATACACTCACCCAATCCACGTCTACTAGCATAGCAAAGCATAATAAGCAAACGTAGAAGTAACTCCCAAGGTTTCACAAGTAAAACAGGTAATAGGTACTACCTCAATCTACTTCCCATCCCATAATTTAATTAGATCCTAATCATGCAAGTGTTCGAGGATTGATCTAATGCATAAAAACTGGGTATGAGAAAGTATGATCAAAGTGTTACTTGCCTGCAATGTGGATGAAGATGATACGCACTCAAAACTCTTGATAGATCTACTCGTCACACTCTGGTCAATATATCGTAGTCAAGCAATAGTAACCACACATAAGCAATCACTCAAAAGATCGGAAAGAGCGAAGAAAACGATTCGGAAAACATCAAAACCAAGCAAATAACTCTTGCAACATAAAACAATTTCTAACAGTACCAAAATTATGTGAATTTGGCCTTATCAGAAAGTTTAGGTCAAGAGCTTTAATATGCAAAAAGATTCAATTAAATCGGAGTTACGAAACTCAAGTTATGATCAAACGAAGTTCAAATTCAAATCTGATCTAATTTAAATTTTAAACTTTCAAAAACATGTTTGAGTTGGATTACTGGATAGAGGAGATCGTAACGAAGAAGTGGGCGTTGGTTTCATCTAATTTGGATGGAGTAAAAAGTTATGGCTATTTGAAAAATCAGGGTCAAGTTGTTTTACGAAAGAAAAATAGTTACGGCTAAGGTCTAATATATAAATACGTAGACTAATTGATAATCTAATCTATCGTATTAGTCTAAAAATAATAAACTACGGAAGTATAAGAAGGAAAAAAACAAAGAAAGATACCTTTATAAGGCAGAGAAAAGACGACTTTGAAGAGAAGAGACAATTTCCAGAAGTCGCGCCGGAGAGGAAAAAAAATATTTTCTTTAAGGAATCTAGTCAAACCAAAATATTGATTTAACCCGAATCGGATGATTTTTGAAGGCTCTATGTGTCTATATTTATAGGTGGAAAAGAGGTTTAGGGGTCAAAAGCTAGGCAATGTGGGACTAAACGTAGACGAAAATATAATAAACAGAGAAGAAAACGAGAGTCGCGTGGCATGGGCCAAAAGGCTTTCGGCCGGCCGCGCGCGTACACTGTAAATTTTTTTTTGAGCAATAGAAAAGAAAAAGAAAAACTATGGAAAAAAATATGGAGAAGGAATATGGCCCGCTGGGCCTAGCCCATATATTATATAGAAAAAGAAAAGAAGGGGCGCCCGCTGGTACTATGATGCGCACGTCGGCGACAGTTAGTTTCAGACGCGCGTGCAGTTTGTTATTTGTTTTTTTAATAAGAAAGCGATAAACTGAAAAACGAAAATAAAACTAAAACTTTATATAGGCATATTATATATCAAAATTTTCATAAAAATATTTTCTACAGCATGAACATTATTCTAGCATTAAATAAGGTACACACAAATTCAAATAAAGCAAAGAGTGCTTCAGCTCTAATAAAATCCAATAAAAATCATTTAAAAATACCAAAATGAATTCAAATTTATTCCTCTCCAATTTTATGTTGTAGGGAATCATGTTACCCTATTTTCCATGTATTTGATTTTTGAGAAAAATAATTTGAATAAAACTCAAATAACTCCAAATTGAGAATAAATTCAAAAGAATTTTGAATTTATTTCTTTGAAACTCCCTACTCATATTTCATATGTTTTGAAGAAGTCATTTTATCTTCGCTCGTGAAAATTATTGAGTTGCATAAAGTTTCAGAATTGGAAATATTTTCCAAATGAAATTCAAATATTTTCAACACCCCTTGTCATTTAAATAAATGGAAGAAGTCATGTCATCTTCTCTCCAGGGTTTTGTGATGAAAATAATTTGAACTCCCGAAGATCATAAACGCAAAATGAAAGTTTGGGAAAGTCCTTTTATTCCCTCTCATTTAACTTTCAAAAAGTTTCGAATTCACTCACTTTCAGTCAATCAATCAAACAATCAATCAAAATCATCTATTTATTTATAACATTACAAAATTTAAAATTTTGGGATGTTACAAACTACCACCCTTAAAATGAATCTCGTTCTCGAGATTCGGAGAGGCTAGCAAGAAATAGGTTAGGGTTTGGGGGGGTCTTCTCAAAATCCATCAATCATCACAAGGGGTCTGGGGTGCTACCACCCTTAGAAGCATGGTTACGGTTCCATCAAAACTCATATACTCCATCCTTATTGTTGGCGATTATCATCTTCTCAGATCGTAAGGATAATTCCTTCTCTGGGCTCTTAGGTAGCGGCATAACCTTTCCTCAATTCTTTTGTCCTTTCCTCTTGGTAAGGTTATTCCGAGACTGGGTCTTCTTAGTCGACAGATGCAGCGCCAATTCTAAACAACTATCAATATCTCATGGTGGTCAATGATTTATGGTTTCTCCTGCAGGAAATGGGTCTGGGTTGAACCTCACCGTATTTCCTACGGTTGGCAACAACTGCCTTGTACAAGGGGAAAAGACATACCTATACCATTCTAAGGTTTAAACAAGGTTTAATATAAATCGTCTCTCTGCTATAGGTAAGTCACTCAGATTTACCATCCCACATAGCAAAGCGAATAATAAGAGTAAGTCGGTATGGTGATCAATCCATCCCTTTTAAATCATTACCTTGTACATGGTTTAGCGAATCTCGCATTCTAACACTCGGTCATCCTCACAAGCATTGCAGAATTTCTCTTGTCGACGAACCAAGTTCGGAAAATCCATTGATTCTGCAAGCCAAACAAACATCTATCGTTCCTTAACAACTCTCAGGTTTTGCGTAAACTCCTATAGAATTCGTCGGTTGATAAAATCGTAACTTCTTCTAGGGTTTTTCCATCAGCAAGAATGTGCTTGTTTCTTGGCAGGTCATGGGGCCTGTGGGTTATGGCCCATCTCATCACTTAAAATCCTTGAACACATCATCTGGGCAACTGATCATTATCCCAACATCCAACTTCCTGGCATACTTAAATCCATCCAATTTTACTGTCTTCCTTCCTTCTATTGGCACCAAACTAGGACATAATTACTCAGACTCATCATGGAATTTCCATTGATCCATAGTTCCAACATCATACCTCCTTTATATCCAGTAGTAATTCATCTCTTCATCCTCGTGGGATATCCCACATACCGAGATAAAAACTTGTACTTATGAAGTCCATACTCCACTTCGTGGAACATCATTATCCTTTCCAGGGTCAAGCGTCCTTACAGGGAATATTGGCCATCTCGCATGGCACTTCTTCAAGCGGGAAACATGAAACACATCATGAACTCCTGACAGTCCTTCGGGTGACTCCAACTTGTTGGTAACTTCTCCCATACGCTCCAAACTCAGTATGGTCCTACAAATATCGGGGCTAACTTTTCCCTTAACTTCGAATCGTATTAACTCCTCACAGACGGGCACACAAAGATATGCTATGTCTCCGATTTCGTAGACTTCCTCCTTGCTTTTTTGAGTATGCATAACTCTTCTGCCTGGACTAAGCTACTTTCGGTCTATCTCGAATCAACAACATTCTCTTCCGAATCCTTGATCACATTTGGTCCAAACAATGATGATCTCCAACGTCATCCACACTCTCTTGGGTATCAAACATATCGAGACAAAACTCATATTCATTTTGTCTGAAATCCATTCGATGGGTATCCTTATCTTTTCGAGGGTCAGCGGTTCTTACAGGTACTACCACCCTTAAAATGTTCCAATATTCCATAGACCATATTTCTCATATCCTCGAAATTGGTCAACATCTTTCCTCATAGGGTAACTCATAAAATCCAAAGCAGTACCAACACTGCTAACTTTATTGATTCTTAAATTATTATAATCATCTCGCTTTTCCATTACATGTCTCAACTTAACACCTCAATATAAAAGAAAAAGCTCTCTCTTCCACTACTCCGTTTATTCTGTTACAAATTCAACTGTATATCATCAGTCTCCTTCTCCTTCGGACAATCTCTGGCAAAATGCCCTACTACATTACAACGGAAACATATTACTTCTGACGGGTTTCGAGGTTTCCTCATGATCACATAGCCTCTTTGGGTCCTTATCTTCCCTCTTGGGCAATCATTGAAGTAGTGCCCTGAATTTTTGCACCTGAATCATGTGATATGACTCAGGTCTTTCTTTGTAGAAATTGGGTTGTTCCTGGAATCCAACCTACTTCTCTTCCTGGACCTTTCCGTTCCAATCAGGGCTTCTATTTCCTGTGGGTCATACTCTACTTCCTCTGTCGGGAATTCTACTAGATCTCCATTCAGACAATCTTGGGAGATGTGTCCTTCTTCTCCGCATGAATAGCATGACTTGGTGCGGGCTTTAATTGGTTCTTCTTTGGTGTGTCCTCCACCTCTTCCTTAAATCACAGTTTCTTTTAAAATTTCCATTAGGGCTCCTTTCATTGCTTCTTTCTTCTGCTGGATGGTTCTTTGTACCATGGGGTAAATGTGGCACCGAGCAGCGTAGTGGGTAGTGCCTTCACACAAGAAACAAGTGATCTGCCTAGTTGGGCATTCTTCAGCTGGATGACTTCCTTCACAATTTGGGCATTCATCCTTGTGTTCGTTATGGGTGTGTCCTATTTCTCCTGAGCTTGCATGCACAAGGTTTCTTTATAATATGTTCATAAGGCTCCAATTTCGGGACACAAACCGAGACTTTGGCAAAGTCAACTTAAATTCTTTCCAAGTGGTTACTTCTTGCCATCCATTCATGGTTTGGTACATCCTCCACCAGTAGCGGCACCTCTTTCAAAGCATTGTAGAGCATCTTTGGGCCATATCCTTTCGGGTATAGGGTTATTCTCCATGTGATACTCCATGTTCTGAATCCATCGGTCCGTCTTCAATTGACTCATCGGTCCCGAAAATACGAGCTCATCTCCATTCATCATCTATTGGGTCCAAGGGTTTTGGGGTGAGATAAGAGAGATAGACAGGGAGGGATGCACACAATACAAACAAATTTTTTGAAAAGACAGGTTTTATTATGGCTGTCGGAAAAACATCAAACAAATGACAGCTCACAATCGTCGCATCTAACGCAGGTATAAACAGGGGTTTGGTCTTCTAAAGGTCAATAGATCTTCAACGTCACCAAACTCTTCAAGTCTTGTTCATGTCTCTGATGGCTTCTGAAAGTGCGTTATATCGACTAGAGGGGGGGTGAATAGGCGATTTTTATGAATTCTTCACTGAGGAATTTGCCGGTGAGGAAATTCCTTAGCGAAGAACTACGTGCAGCGGAATAAGTACTCAGAAGTAAGCATAACAGAATACACACATAGTCGTCATGATGAAATGAAGACAATCACAGAGTATAGAAAGCGTAATCACAGGATAACACAAGATGAAGACAAGCGGTGAAGAAATTGAAGCGAGGAAATTGAGAAAGTCTTGATCAAAGTCTTCAAACACAGATATGAACAAACACTCAACACGATAATGAGGAAATGAAAGGGTTGAGGAATAGAACCATTAGGTTGGTGAAGACAATGATTTGGTAGACCAGTTCAAGCTGCTGTCTCGGTTATGCGTCTGGTTGGAGCGGTGAGTATTTAAACTCGAGGACACAGTCCGGACACCCGATCCCGAGCACGCAGCTCGGGACACCAAGTCCTCATCGTGTTCTCCTTGAATTAAGGTCACACAGACCTCGTCCAATCACTCGTGGTAAGTCTTCAGGCGACTTCCAAACCTTCACAGACTTGGTCACTCGGCGATCCACACTTCCTCTTGGATGCTCTAGACCATGACGCCTAACCGTCTGGAAGAAGCACAGTCTTCAAAGGTAACAAGCGTCGGATCCACGCAGGATCAATCTTTCAGTGATGCTCAATCACTTTGGGTTTGTAGGGGTTTGGTTTTTGGGTTTTTCCTCACTTGATGATTTTCGCTCAAAGTCCTCAGAGGATGGGTTGCTCTCAAATGACAAGTGTCAAGTTCTCTCGGAGCAGCCAACCAGCTAGTGGTTGTAGGGGGCGGCTATTTATAGCCTAGGGAGCAGCCCGACATGATAAGACATAAATGCCCTTCAATGATATGACCGTTAAGTGGATAAGATATTTTGGGACAGCTGGCGCGCAACACATCAACGGTCGGAAATTTGAATATCAAATTCCTCAGGGCTATCATGATCCTCACTGTGTAGGCAATCCGCACTGGCGAATTCCTAACTCCTCAGTCAGGAAAAATTCCTCAGCGACCAGAAGAACTTCTTCTACATCCTTTGAAGAAATTGGTGAAGCGTATGAGATTTCAAAGGCTTCACTCGAAGGATTGGTAGGTGTAGGATTTTGAGTTGAATCATCACATGGAAATTTTTCCTTAGTATTTCCTCGACCCCCTTTAACAGTACGGTGTTTCCTATGACTCAAGAAAGAGAAAATGAAACTACGAAAAAAAAAGTCTTCACGCTTCATGTTCCTCAAGCGAATACCAAGTCTTCAAGGTCACACCAATTTCTTCACTTTCAAAGTCTTGAAAGTCTTGAGAATATCAAAGTCTTGATTGAAGAACTTCATTTTTAGGGTCGACTTTCTCTGTAAATATCAAACTCCTCATAGACTTATAGACCTGTGTACACTCACAAACACATTAGTTCCTTAACCTATAAGTCTTCAATACACCAAAATCACTAAGGGGCACTAGATGCACTTACAATCTCCCCCTTTTTGGTGATTGATAACAATATAGGTTAAGTTTTCAACGGGGATAATCATATGAAGTGTAAATACTGATAATGAGGAATTTGATTGCAAGATATAAAAGAACTCCCCCTGAAGATGTGCATAGTGAGGAATTTGCTTTTGAGGCAATGCACATTTGAAGAGTTGAATCATGGAGATCTCCCCCTATATCTTGTAATTCATACACGCATTTGACTTATAATATGAAGAATTTGAAATGCATGATGAAATATGGTGCTTGATGTTATTCAGTATGCGTGCGATATCATTAATGAGGAACAGGCATGCAAAATAACGCATCAAGAGTGTCAGAGCCCAAATTGATTTGCTATGAAGATTTTCAAGGAGCTCATGAGAATCAGAGCATAGTGCAAGAGCATAATGCATCAAAAGTATCAAAGCACCATCGGGTTTAACATTACAACTCGATCCAATAAAAAGTTTCAGAAGAACGAGAGTTGTAACTTAATAGAAATAAATTACTGTATATAGGCAATAAGCTAGACCGGCTTGAAGACTAACTCAAATTTCTCCCCTTTGTCATCGAATGACCAAAAGGATCGGCGAGGACTAACGCTCTGAAGAATTTCAAGTTGAAGGCGGAGCGCCCGACAATGTTGGGGTCGGTTGTTGAAGTAGGACCAGCCGCGGTGTCTTCCAAGTCTTCATTTTCATCGATTGTCGCGAGATGAAGAATAGGAGCTGGCCACCAAGGAAGGAACTTTGACCTTCTTGAATTTCTTGGAGGAGGTGCAGACCAGTCAAATTCTTCCTTGAGTCCCATGGATGTCAATTCTTCTTCCTTTGTAGACATGTGAAAGAACAGCCCAGTGCGTTTGAAGGTTTCATGGAGGTAGTAGTGGTTTTCTTCTTTGCATTGTGTGTTGAGGTCATGTTGTGAAGAAAAGTACCAAACCGACGCTTGACCCATTTATGATTCGATCAACCTTCCGATGAAGGCGAGGAGTAACTCACGATCGATCATCACCACAGGTGCGATAGCTTGAGGACTTTGCTTGGTGAGGTATTTGCAATTGAGTCATGTGTGGCGAGTCATCATTGGTGGAGTAGGATGCTGCTTTTGAAACTGTCCATCCAATGGGCGAATGCCTTCATCGATCACAGCAGTAGCCTTGCCCTTGTCATCATCGAGGTAAATGTCCATTTGAGGACTTCAATCGGAGGCAAGTAGCTGCAGTGGTTCAAAGTATCAGCCTTGTAATTGAGTGAAGACCTTGTCTGATGAATCTCATAATCCAAAGGCGCATAAGGCTTCAGCTCAAATGGTGACATAGCTATGTTTGCGAGTCCTCATGAAGAAATCATGGAAGTTGACGGAGCGCCATGGATGATGTTGAAAAGCATATTCTTCATGATGCCAGCGACTTCTTCATCGTTCGAGTCGTGGCCTTTGATAGGACTCATTGTCTTTGTCGAGAATCCGATAGACAGTCCGAGGCACATATAATAATTCCTTGACGAGGAATTTGGTTCTTAGGGCCTGCCTTGGCTTCAAAGGCTTCATCGGCACTTGCATATAGTGATTTGAAAGTTACGGTTCGTTGTAGATACGACGTGCACCATCAAGTGGAGGATCGAGTGGTAGGGCACGAAGCAATTCGATTCTTTGGTGCCTTGTAGTGAGTATTTTCGGACATCAATCTAAGACCCATGAGTTCACGTCTTCAGCGTCTCCGGTGATGTGCAGCGTTGCATAAAAGCGAAGAATTAGTTCTTCATTCCGATCCTGAGATATCGGTGCAGAAATTTAGAAGTCTGCGTCGTGAAGAACAACGAGGGCGGCTCAAAAGCGGCAGCGACTCCATGTCCACATGAGGAATATGAGCATGATCGAAGATTTTATCCTTGTTGAAAAGCGAGGAATAGAAGTTGGCTTGGCTGGCAGTCGAAGCGCCTCTTCCTAATGCGAGCAGAATCATATGGATTATAGTCGATGAAGAACACGTGCTCGGCAAAGAAATCTTCAGCCTTGAACTTTTGCTTGCTTGAAAGCGGATTCTTTTGTTTGGGCAGAGGGTGTCGATGAGTTGCATCACCACCTCGGGAATCGCAAGTTCAGGTTCTTGGTGAGGAATTTCTTGTTCCTCAACAGATCTGATCGAGGATCAGCAGCAGCAGTTTCATCAGCACTAGTGGCTGGAATTTCTTCATGCACAGAACCAGTGGGTTGAGTTTCTTCAGAGTCCATTTGGACTGTTTGTGTAGGGGACTGAGGAATCTGTTGGAGCGGGGTGAAGAGAGGAGTATTGGGATGCAGACTTTCCCAAAAGTCAGCATTCATCACCGGTGTGGTGCATCCAATATCCACATCTTCATCATCAATTTCCTCAACACCAGCCTCTTCAGCTGTGAACTGAGGCATAGGTGAGGAAATGATTGGGGTTGAAGGGATTGCATCCACTTTAATTTCTTCATCAATCTGCTCTGACGAAGCAGCAGAATGATGTTCTTCATCAAATTCGATTGGGATCTCATAGTCTTCTCCAAAAGGAACAACGTCCTTTGATGGTATGGAGGAAATTGGAACAGCATTAATTGGATTTTCGTATGAGCTGGTCATAGGCCTCATTTTCTTCGCAGCGAAGAATCGGCATGGTGATGCTTTCCTTTTCTTCACAGCAGCTCGTTCGCAGCCTTGGTTTCTTCACATCGAGGCAGATGAAAGAATTGGAGTTGGAGTTGGCGCAGGAGGAGCCGAGGAATGTGTTTCAGTTTCTTGGTATGAATCGATGCGATTGCCTGTCTTGAGCGATTTCTTGAGCGCGCACTGGTGGGTGCCACAGTAATTTCTTCGGTGGCTGGAATGGGATCATCAGCCATGGAACTAGCATTTTCATCGGCAGGCTGAGCGTCATCAGCAGTCTTGGCATGTTCTTCGATCGGTTGGGCTGAGGCTTGACTGAGGAATTTCATGTTGCTTTGGGGCTGCAACATTTGTGAATTCTTCGTCGGGTTCACAAATCGACCTTGGCTCCTTGCCAATCAGCATAATAGGAATCGAAGTTTTTCTTTGAGGTCTTGAATTTCAGTCTAGACCTTGAGAAGCTCCTCGGTGTCATCTTGACAACGTTTTCTTGAGAACTTCTCTTTCCTGTATTGAGCCTTTTTTATTTCCCTTGCCTTCTCAAACTTCCATTTTTCTTCAGCGATGAAGTGAGTCAACATATGACTTTGTCCAGGTGTCAGATGAAAGTCAGGCATAGGGGTATTGGGATCCTTGTGCCAGAGATCAATATAGTCGAGGACTTTCTTCGGATCCAACAACAGTGGCACAGATGTACCTTTGGCTCTAGCAGCCTTTTCTTGACGGTCTCTGATGATTTCCGCAAGTTCATCATCAGATGCTTCATCATCAGAAGGCACATGGAATGCAACCTGTTTCTTCTTTGGGCTAGGCCGAGGACCTCGTCCAGCTGTTGCTTTGGTCTTGGTGAGTCGGGCGATTGAAGAAATGGGAGCGGCTGAGGAACTTGCAGAAACGCCTGAGGCAATTGAGAAGCTAGCAATCCTTTGACATGTAGCCAGGTGCACAGGAACTGAAGGTTTTGACCGTGAGGGTGCAGATGGTGAAGCACTTGGCTTATGAGCAGGCTTCTTTTGCATGGATTTCCTCGGTTTGACCAAGACCTCTGTGGCAGTAGCAGCGGCAGAATCCTCATTGAATTTCTTCACTGCCTCCTTTGCTTGCTTTGCCAATTTTGCTTGGCGTTTAGCCCATTCATCAGGAAAGTCCTCACCTCGTTTGATGCTTGTGGGATCAGCTACTTGGCAGTGCGAAAGGAGCTCTTGGGCATGGAGGATTAAGGCGAATTTCTTCATGTACTTAGGAGTTACATATCTGTATTCCCTCCATTCCGTGCCCATCTCCGTTCAATCTTACGAATCGCACCTTGCGTTGATTTTTGTTTTCTTCATCCGGTGTGCGATGAGTCGGCATAGATTTCCTCGGGGATTTCAAGCGCAGATCATAACCTCAGGTTTCTTTCCTCCTTTTCGTGGCTTCTTACCGTCGCCATGTTCTTGATTGAGGAATTTGAACGATTGAGTTCTCTGAAGAAGTATGCCGTTTTTCTTCGAGAGCGCTGCAAATGAGTTAAGTTGATGAGAACCTAGTGATTCAGCGGCGGACATGTGTACTGTGAGCAGAGTATAGTTGCGAGAAATTTGGAGAGGTCATATCGTTCTCGGAAGGTTTTCAAAAGAACAAGTTTTGAGGATTTTGACGGATGAGCCTTGAAGAATTTAACTAAGCGTTCTTTGTCTTAGGTTCGAGTTGTATAGATTGAGGATCCACACAATTGAGGAATCTTGAAGAAAATCATTGCTTAAAGAAACGAATCAAGAGATTTGAGGTGTTCATATGTGTGAAGATTTGAAGAATAAACACCTTTGAAGATTTTTAAGAAGGTTTGAGAATCAAAGCGAGTAGTAAAAGTAACTTTTAATTACCCGTAGTGAAGAACACGACGAACTGATAAGAACAGTTGGGAAGTTCGTCCGTTCAGATCTTCCACGCCCTAACTTGGCAGAGGAAGACAGCTACGGCGGCGGCGGAGTGAGGATTTGGCGGTCGGTAGCGATCGTCGGCGGCGAGGTCGAGGCGATGAAGCTTTTCCTCACGGCTGACGATGGAGTAGCGGCGCTAGGGTTTGAGGAGCTCGGCGGAGAGAGAGGTCGAGCAGAGTAAAAGAAGTGAGGAAGGGGAGAGGGGTATTTATAGACACGGTGAAAAACGGATCGCCCGAAGATTTAGGACGAACATGCCCCTGACCATTTCCCTTCTCACGACATGTGTCATCCACGTACTGTGTAGTGGAGATCGTGTATGATTGTGGGTGAGTAAAATAATGCATCGTGGGATGCGGAACGGTTTGAGCGGCAAAAACGAAAGTTTGGATAAGATCAGTTTTAAAGTTCCGTTGCAATTTCTTCAGCTGTCAAGGACACAGTGAAGATTTTGAACGAGTTTCAAAATAGAACGCACATGATGAATTTGTGAATGGATTGGGTTGAGTATAGCATAGAGGGGGAAAGGTCCGATCACATTCACTTAGAAAAAGCGACTTGAAGAATTAGCCATAAGTGAATGCTGTAGAGGACATAAACCCATATATATATATATATATATATATATATATATATATATATATATATATATATATATATATATATATATATATATATATATATATATATATATATATATATATATATATATATATATATATATAGCCAATGAAGAAAGACGACGGAAACAGTGAAGATTTTGCAAAGTTGAAGAATTTGAAAAACTGAAGAATTTCAAAACTGAGAAAAAAAAACTCAAATTGAAGATTTTCAACTTTGGTGGTGGCGTGACCCACCGTATAAGAAAGATGATTTCAGACACCGCGTACAATTGTCGTAGGGTTCTGAGAATCAAATTCTTCATTAATTTCTTCACACTAAGAGTGTTATTCTTCATTGATTGAAGAAAAACGTTTCTTCATGTGTTGCACATCTAAGTCATCAATTTTGCATAAGTGTTAGGATGTGTGTCTTTTTCAAAGAACGTTCAAAGATTCTAAGATATTTAGCTCACACCGCAACTTGCTAAATCTCTTCTCATCCAAGGGCTTAGTGAACATATCAGCTAGCTGTTTTTCAGTCTTCACGTGCTCGATGGAGATGTCGCCCTTCAACACATGATCACGAAGAAAATGATGACGAATTTGAATGTGCTTTGTCTTCGAGTGCTGAACTGGGTTGTGAGCAATCTTGATGGCACTCTCATTGTCACAATAGAGAGGCACATTCTTCACGTTTATGCCGTAGTCCTTGAGAGTTTGCTTTATCCATAGCAATTGAGCACAACACGAGCCAGCAGCAATGTATTCAGCTTCGCGATGAAGCGGTGATCGCAGTTCTGTTTCTTCGAGGACCAACAGACCAAAGATCGTCGAGAAATGACAAGTACCAGATGTTGACTTGCGGTCCACACGATCACCAAAGCATAGTCGAGTCGAATATCCAATGAGATCAAAAGTAGAGCCCTTGGGGTACCATAATCCTAGTGTTGGTGTGTGAGCTAGATATCAAAGAATATGCTTCACAGCCTTATGGTGTGATTCCTTGGTGTAGCTTGAAATCGGGCACACATGCAAACACTAAGCATTATATCTGGCCTAGATGCACATAAGTACAATAAAGAACCAATCATGGGCGGTATACCTTGTGATCGAAGTCAATACCATTTTCATCGATTGCATAGATGGCCATTTGTGGGCATAGGAATTTTGACACCTTTGCAATCTTGCATGCGAATTTCTTGAGGACATCTTTGAGGTATTTCTCTGAGATATGAATATGCCATTGTGTTGTTGTGAATTTGAAGACCTAAGAAGAATTTCAACTCTCCCATCATAGACATTTGATATTCTTCACTCATCATATAGGCAAATTCATCACTATAACGTTGGTCGAGACAGCCAAAGATAATATCATCAACATATATTTGGCACACAAACAGTTCACCATCATAAGATTTAGTAAAGAGAGTAGGGTCGAGTGGACGGGTGTGAAGCCATTCTTCACAAAGAATTCCTTCAATGTATCATACCACGCTCGAGGGGCTTGCTTGAGGCCATAGAGGGCCTTATTGAGTCTGAAGACTTTGTCGAGGATTCTTTGGATCTTCAAAACACAGGGGTTGAGCAACATATACTTCTTCCTCAAGCTTACCATTGAGGAATGCACTTTTCACATCCATTTGATATAAGGTGATATTGTGATGGTTAGCATAGGCGAGTAATATCGAATAGACTCAAGTCTAGCAACAGGTGCAAAAGTTTCATCGAAATCAATTCCTTCAACTGCGTGTAGCCTTGAGCTACTAGTCGTGCCTTATTCCTCACCACAAGACCATTTTCATCTTGCTTGTTGCGATAGATCCACTTTGTGCCAATGATATTATGCTTGCGAGGATCTGGACGTTTGACCAGTTCGAGACATTGTTGAGCTCGAAGCGATGTAATTCTTCTTGCATGGCCTGAATCCACTCGGCTCGAAATGCTTCATCTACCTTAGTGGGCTCTGTGATAGAGACAAAAGCATAGTGCCCACAAAAGTTAGATAAATGTGAAGCTTTTGGCGTGTGAGAGGACTGGCGCTTTAATGTCATTGATGATCTTCTCCACTTGCACTTCTTTTGCAGCGAGGATGAGTTGGTTGTCGTCGAGGAATTTTATCATTTTCTTGACACCATTTTCTTGACATTATCTTGAGTGCATCATTTCGGCGTTCTTGGCGTCTGAGGATGAGTTCTTCAACAGTTTCTTCAGTAGGAATGACATCCTCAGTTGCCTTGAACATTAGGTTTCTTGTCAGTGAGGAGTTCATAGGCAGTCTTCTTGAAGAATTTGTGAAGATATACTCTGTTGATGATGTGGCACGCAAGTGTCGATTGCTTCAATCCGAAGCGACTAGGCGTTTTGTATTCATCAAGCATAGTGCGAGCCATCTCAACAGAGTTCTGTTCTTGCGCTCCACGGCGCCATTTCTTTGAGGAGTATCGAGAGAGATAACTCATGAGTAATACCAAGTTCATCAAGATAGTCATCAAGACCGAATTCTTGAACTCGGTTCCATTGTCACTCTGATGTGCTTGATCTTCACACCAAAGTTAGTTGAAGCCCTCGAGGAAAATCGTTTGAAGACTTCCTGCACTTGATTTTTGTAAGTAACAATGTGTACCCATGTGTATGCGAGTAATCATCAACAATAACAAAGCCATATAGAGATGCATCATTAACGACAACTGAATAATGATTGGGACCAAAGAGGTCCATGTGAAGCAATTGAAGGGACGAGTAGTGGTCATGATAGTCTTATTTGGATGCTTGGCCTTGGTCATTTTCCAGCTTCACGGGCTCGCATAAGTGATCCTTGAGGAATTTGACATTCTCAATGCCAATGACATGCTTCTTCTTTGCAAGCGTGTGCAAATTCCTCATGCCTGCGTGACCAAGTCGCCGATGCCATAGCCAGCCTTACGAAGCTTTTGCAAGTAGACACACGGCTGGTTGTGGTCTGTGGAGAAGTCAACAATGTACAAGTCTCCTCTCCTAAAGCCTTGAAGACTTTGGAATTGTCGACTTCCATAATCACAACACAGCGATACTTGCCAAAGATAACAACCATATCAAGATCACAAAGTATTGAGGATGACATGAGGTTGTATCCTAAGGACTCAACAAGCATGACTTTGTCCATGTGCATGTCCTTAGAGATAGCAACCTTACCAAGACAATACGACTTTTGCCTTTGTTAGCAAAGATGATATGCTTGAGATGTGGCGGTGATAAGGAGCATTCATCAATAGACTCTTGTCACCAGTCATGTGATTTGTACATCCACTATCGAGAACCCACTCGGTGGCTTTGGGTTGATCATCCTGCGGATGAATTAGTACAACTTACGATCTCATATACTTCATCGGTGAAGAATATGATATCAAGTTCATCGAGCAATTTCATCGATCGATTATCAATCGATAAGCGATAGGAGGACGTGTGAAATGAAAGTTCATTTCATCATGATTAGCATGTGTCCTTTCAGGCATTTTTGTCAGGCCACCAGCAAATTCTTCAGACGTTAAGGCATGTCTGGAGACCTGACCCTGCAGAAGAGATTAGTTCATTTTCTTCACCACCCACATCTGAAGGGGTGGCAAAGAGTTCATCACTCTGCGAGCACCGTACGAGAATGGTGGCATAGAGGCCAAACCATTTCGTTTCACATAAGAGGGGTTAGGGTAAGCATATGAATAAGCAGAGAAATTCTTGAGGACATATGAACATATTGGTTTGAAGAATAATGCACATATTCATAGCTCTTAGCTCTACCTGCGAAACAGAGTTGTTAGCACGATGATAATCATATGAGGACTTTGATCCTTTTGAGGAATTTGATCCACGTGAGGAATTTGGTCCGTATGAGGACTTGGATCCATATGAAGAATATGGTCCATATGAAGAATTTGATCTGGGGTTCCTATTCTTCCTTTGGTGGTGTCATGAGGACATTCACTTGAAGACTTTCAAGGCACTTCTTGGGAACCAGATTTTCTTCATAGGGAACCGTTCTGCGATTAGTGCCAACATATCTAGCAAATACTTCACCATTCTGATTTTTGAACAGTTTATAGTTGGAGTCAAATGACTCATCGGCGAGAATGAGGAAATTCGCATGTAAAAGCGGATAAGTTAGATGGATCAAGCTGGAGGTCCCTTTGCAGCAACCCATGAGGTTTTGGGATCTTGCTCGGGCTTCGATATGTTCCATCGACATTTAGTTTCCTCTCAAAGCGATACCTTCTTTCCTAGGGTTCTGTTGAGGATCTGCTTTTAAGCACATCACAAAGAGTCGATGCCCTTTGAGGCTTTTGTACATACTGTCATGTACAATTCCTTCAGCCCTGCATCGTCGGTGATACTAGCAATGTCCTCGGATGAGGAATTAGTGATAGCAGAGGCAGGTGAAGAATTTATAACGATTGAAGCATTTGAACATTGGTGAAGAATTAGCGATTCACGTTCAATGCACTTTAAGCATGGAGGAACAAATTCTTCTTGAGAAGCGCTGATTTGTTGAGCAAGTAATGAATCGCGCTCCTTCTGAAGACTTCATAACTCACTCTTAGCTTCTCAAGATCTTGCTTTCTTTGAAGAAATTCATAAGAAAGTTTCTCATGATCCAGATAGGAGAGTGTTATGATGACCTTGAAGGCTGTCAAGCCTAGACTGAAGTCTCTGAAGATTTTCGATCGAGGGCTTTAGTGCGATCCATTTCTTCACCCAACATATCATCACTTTTGTCTAGCATGTTTTGAACCTTTTCAAAAGCCCTTTGTTGTTTTATAGCAATCTTAGCAAGTTTAGAGTAGCTGGGCTTGAGATCCTCATCGATTCATTTTCACTAGATTGAGAGGAGGTGAAATTGAGTACCTTGGCACCTTTTGCCATGAAGCAGCAGGTGGGGCGTAGTCATCATCATCCTCATCGGGTTTGTCGGCGAGTCGGTTTCTTGATGTTGAAGATGGACTTGCTAACGAAGCGATGCGAAAGCCAGACTAGCCACACAGATTGGATTCTTGGACTCCTCCTCTTCCTCATGTTCCTCAGATTCAGCTTGAGTCCATTTCCTTGCCAATGAATGCAGAGCCTTTTTGGAGCTGCTCTTCTTGTGAGAAGAAGGCTTTGAGGATTTTGATGATGAAGATTTCGATGATTTCTTTTTCTTCTTGGCGTCATCGAAGCTGTAATCCTTGTATTTCTTCTTCTTTAATTCCTTTTCCCACCGAGGACAATCTTGGATGTAGTGACCAGGTTTCTTGCATTTGTGACAAAGTCTTCTCTTATAGTCACTAGATGAGGAATCACTTGCTTCTTGAGGATTTTCCAGCGACCTCGTCTTGAGAATTTCTGGAATTTCTTCACGGCGGTGCTAGCTCTGGCCTAATTCTTGAGGATCTCCAAGGCTACTACGAGTCTTCACACTCAGATTCGGACACAGCCTTGGCCTTGAGGCACGTGTTTTCCATAGCCGAACCATAGAGATCTCTCTTTTGACAAGTGGAACTTCGTGAGTATTTAGCCTTTCGAGGATATCGGCAGGATCAAGAGACTTGTAGTCAGCTCGTTCTTGTATCATCGGTGCGGAGTATCAAATGAGGAATCAGCGATCTTAACAATTTCTTCACCACCTCATGGTCGGTGATGTCGGTGGCACCAAGTGCTTGAAGCTCATTTGAGATGTCGGTGAAGCGATCGAAGGTTTGTTGAACATTTTAGTTGTCGAGTCTTTTGAAGCGGTTGAAGAGATTCGAAGAACATCAACTCGAGAGTCACGCTGAGTTGAGACACCTTCATTTACTTTGGACAGCCTGTCCCGGATGAGCTTAGCGATTCCAAAGCACTCACTCTTCCATATTGACCTTTGCTCGAGATGGCCACATATGATATTCTTAAGCTTGAGAATCGAGTTGCTTGAATCTCTTCACATCAGCAGCATTGGAGAAGGTGTGGTGAGGAACACCATTTTCCACAACATACCGGAGATCGTTGTCAATTGCTTCAAGATGCATTAGCATCTTGTTCTTCGATAAGGGTAGTCCGTCCCATCGAAGGTAGGACACCCTGCTGAGACCTTGATCATACCTGCGGTCGACATAACTAAAACTCCGGTGGTTAAACCAAAATCACACGAACAAGGAAGTACCTCGCTCGATACCAATTGAAAGTCGTTATATCGACTAGAGGGGGTGAATAGGCGATTTTATGAATTCTTCATCGAGGAATTTTCCGGTGAGGAAATTCCTTAGCGAAGAACTTCGTGCTGCGGAATAAGTACTCGAAGTAAGCATAACAGAATACACACATAGTCATCATGATGAAATGAAGACAATCACAGAGTCTGAAAGCGTAATCATAGGATAACACAAGATGAAGACAAAGCAGTGAAGAAATTGGCGAGGAAATTGAGAAAGTCTTGATCAAAGTCTTCAAACACAGATATGAACAAACACTCAACACGATAATGAGGAAATGAAAGGGTTGAGGAATAGAACCGATTAGGTTGGTGAAGACAATGATTTGGTAGACCAGTTCAACTGCTTTGTCTCGGTTATGCGTCTGGTTGGAGCGGTGAGTATTTAAACTCGAGGACACACAGTCCGGACACCCGATCCTTGAGCACGCAGCTCGGGACACCAAGTCCTCATCGTGTTCTCCTTGAACTAAGGTCACACAGACCTCGTCCAATCACTCGTGGTAAGTCTTGAGCGACTTCCAAACCTTCACAGACTTGGTCACTCGGCGATCCACACTTCCTCTTGGATGCTCTAGACCATGGCGCCTAACCGTCTGGAAGAAGCACAGTCTTCAAAGGTAACAAGCGTCGGATCCACGCAGGATCAATCTCTTGATGATGCTCAATCACTTTGGGTTTGTAGGGGTTTGGTTTTGGGTTTTCCTCACTTGATGATTTTCGCTCAAAGTCCTCGGAGGATGGGTTGCTCTCAAATGACAAGTGTCAAGTTCTCTCGGAGCAGCCAACCAGCTAGTGGTTGTAGAGGCGGCTATTTATAGCCTAGGGAGCAGCCCGACATGATAAGACATAAATGCCCTTCAATGATATGACCGTTAGGTGGATAAGATATTTTGGGACAGGTGGCAAGAAGACAAAGAATGATCGGAAATTTGAATATCAAATTCCTCGGGGCTATCATGATCCTCCTTGTGTAGGCAATCCGCCTTTGGCGAATTCCTAACTCCTCGGTCGGGACAAATTCCTCGTGACGGAAGAACTTCGTCTCATCCTTTGAAGAAATTGGTGAAGCGTATGAGATTTCAAAGGCTTCACTCGAAGGGATTGGTAGGTGTAGGATTTTGAGTTGAATCATCACATGGAAATTTTTCCTTAGTATTTCCTCAACCCCTTTAACGATGACGGTGTTTCCTATGACTCAAGAAAGAGAAAATGAAACTACGAAAAAAAAGTCTTCACGCTTCATGTTCCTCAAGCGAATACCAAGTCTTCAAGGTCACACCAATTTCTTCACTTTCAAAGTCTTGAAAGTCTTGAGAATATCAAAGTCTTGATTGAAGAACTTCATTTTTAGAAATTCGACTTTCTCTGTAAATATCAAACTCCTCATAGACTTATAGACCTGTGTACACTCACAAGCGCATTAGTTCCTTAACCTATAAGTCTTCAATACACCAAAATCACTAAGGGCACTAGATGCACTTACGACTTCTTACGATCATGCTTGTCCTTCTCAAGTCTTTATTTTTTGCCGGCTCATCTCTGTTGACACGAAGTCTCTTGTGGCGTCCTTTAATAGTCACAGGTTGCATTCCGGACTTACGGGTTTCATCAACCTCGACATGGACCATGATCCTGCTGTCCTTCAGTTCCTGACATATCTCCGGTATCTCGAGGTTTTGTTCCTCCAGTTTGGTTACTTCAGCTTCTGGATCCTGAGTTCTTCACGAAACGCTTCCTTATCAAATATTGCTTCTTGTAGGTCCATCTTAACTCCTTGATGTAACACTCCAGATCTGGTGATGCACCGTTATGTTAAACTGCATCCTTCAGCGACAAATGCTCCTTGACCTTCTACCATCCAATCCTTCCATGCATCTGCATGCTTAACTCAACCACGGTGACAATAGCATAAGCAATAATACCATGGTCAGCCGTGTCTATGCCCATGTTACTGCCATGAGCTTCATTCCATAATTGATATCTCCTGCCTTAGGGTTTCCTTGGCAAAAACTTTGAGTTCTAATGCTCTCCATGTTCTGGTCTTACTCCAACACACCTTGATCTCGGTTATTGATAACTTCCATAGTCTACCAAGTTCCATAAGTGTAACCTTCCTAGGTCATACAAATTCGGAAATTCCTCAGAGCCTTCAAAATCTCATAGTCTTCGGAGTCTTCAACAGTTGTAGTTTCCATTTACACGGTAAATTCCTCTTCATTTCAAATGGTCTTAGTTGTCCGATATCTTATCTCCTTGGAGTGGTCTCATCGATCGAATCTTCGAGTGGTCAAAAGGGAAAAGGGGTATAGTCTCACTAAAAGGGAAATATTTGAATAAGCTCAAGAGAAGAGAGGTAAAAGATCCTTTTGAAAATGAAGTTGTAGAGAAAAATCTTTCATATGGGCTTGTGGGTTTCTAGGGTCACGTCCTCGGTCAACATGTGCTCGATACCATCTTGTAGCGACCCGACCGAATGGATCAAGTCTACGTGCTTCGTGTCATCCACGGATCGGTATCTTTGACACACACGATTACTCGAAGGATTTATAACAGAGGTAAATCACATGTATAAAATAGCGTAAATACTATTACCTCGATCCATAATATAGCGGAAGCAACAAGGTTGTGGATTCCCATCAACACCAACGACAAAGTTGAGTATAGGAAATCGTAACCCTAACGTATCACTTACTGTAAATCGAAAAGTCGCAACATGAAAAGTTGCAGCCGGAAACAATTGACACATGGAATATCTTTGGCAATGTAACACATAGAGAGTAATGAAGGAATAAGCCTATACTACATGCATATATGGCTGGTGGAAAAAGCTCTATGGTTATAAGGTTTTGCGAAAAGCCAATTTTCCCTACTTCAAAGGAATAAATTTATTTAACTATCATGGTGGTTGTTGAACATTGAGAATGGTTGTGACATCCTCAATCCCAATTAAAAGTACTCATTAAAACCCAAACAAATTATATTAAGTAACGTGATGAGATCAACAGGATAATCCAAGTACTAGATACTCAAAATTGTCCATAACCGGGGACACGGCTAACCATGATTAGTTTATGCACTCTGCAGAGGTTTGTGCACTTTTCCCCACAAGACTCGATCGCCTCCGTTTGGTTTCTCACACTACATGGTGTTTGAGAGACGGATGACCGAGACATAGTCTTTCAGAAGCGTTTGCACCTTCACGATGGGTAGACCGTACCACCTACGACCCCTACATCTGCTAGTCTACCACTGTAAGAGTTCACACGACTTAATCAACTATGCCAGAGCCCATAATGGCTTGTGGCTGCACACGAAAGTTTCTAGTTTGAATAATCTCATAACCCCTTTGAGCCTGGGTGGCGGTCCGAAGAAAAACAGGCAAGTCCTGATAGAAACCAGGTGCCTCAATCCACCCAGATGTGTGTTTAAGTTGCCACCTTAAATAAGCCATTGATTTAACAATCTCACATCTGTCATGGAATACACTCACCCAATCCACGTCTACTAGCATAGCAAAGCATAATAAGCAAACATAGAAGTAACTCCCAAGGTTTCACAAGTAAAACAGGTAATAGGTACTACCTCAATCTACTTCCCATCCCATAATTTAATTAGATCCTAATCATGCAAGTGTTCGAGGATTGATCTAATGCATAAAAACTGGGTATGAGAAAGTATGATCAAAGTGTTACTTGCCTGCAATGTTGATGAAGATGATCGCACTCAAAACTCTTGATAGATCTACTCGTCACCTCCGGTCAATCTATAAGTAATCAAGCAATAGTAACCACACATAAGCAATCACTCAAAAGATCGGAAAGAAGCGAAGAAAGCGATTAGGAAAACATCAAAACCAAGCAAATAACTCTTGCAACATAAAACAATTTCTAATAGTACCAAAATTATGTGAATTTGGCCTTATCAGAAAGTTTAGGTCAAGAGCTTTAATTTGCAAAAAGATTCAATTAAATCGAGATTCTGAAACTCAAGTTATGATCAAGCGAAGTTCAAATTCAAATCTGATCTAATTTAAATTTTAAAATTTCAGAAACATGTTTGAGTTGGATTACTGGATAGAGGAGATAAATAACGAAGAAGTGGGCGTTGGTTTCATCTAATTTGGATGAGCGAGTAAAAAGTTATGTCTATTTGAAAAATCAGGGCCAAGTTGTTTCTGAAAGAAAAATAATTACTGCTAAGGTCTAATGTATAAATCGTAGACTAATTGATAATCTAATCTATCGTATTAGTTTAAAAATAATAAACTACGGAAGTATAAGAAAAAAACAAAGAAAGATACCTTTATAAGGCAGAGAAAAGACGACTTTGAAGAGAAGAGACAATTTCCAGAAATCGCGCCGGAGAGGAAAAAAATATTTTTCTTTAAGGAATCTAGTCGAACCAAAATATTGATTTAACCCGAATCGGATGATTTTTGAATGCCCTATGGGTCTATATTTATAGGTGGAAAAGAGGTTTAGGGGTCAAAAGCTAGGCAATGTGGGACTAAACGTAGACGAAAATATACGAAACAGAGAAGAAAACGAGAGTCGCGTGGCATGGGCCAAAAGGCTTTCGGCCGGCCGCGCGTACACTGTAATTTTTTTTTGAGCAATAGAAAAGAAAAAGAAAAACTATGGAAAAAAATATGGGGAAGGAATATGGCCCGCTGGGCCTGGCCCATATGTTATATAGAAAAAGAAAAGAAGGGGCGCCCGCTGGTACTATGATGCGCACGTCGGCGACAGTTAGTTTCAGACGCGCGTGCAGTTTGTTATTTGTTTTTTTAATAAGAAAGCGATAAACTGAAAAACGAAAATAAAACTAAAACTTTATATAGGCATATTATATACCAAAATTTTCAGAAAAAGATTTTCTACAGCATGAACATTATTCTAGCATTAAATAAGGTACACACAAATTCAAATAAAGCAAAGAGTGCTTCAGCTCTAATAAAATCAATAAAATCATTTAAAAAATACCAAAATGAATTCAAATTTATTCCTCTCAATTTTATGTTGTAGGAATCATGTTACCCTATTTTCCATGTATTTTATTTTTGGAGAAAAATAATTTGAATAAAACTCAAATAACTCCAAATTGAGAATAAATTCAAAATTCGAATTTATTTCTTTGAAACTCCCTACTCATATTTCATATGTTTTGAAGAAGTCATTTTATCTTCGCTCATGAAAATTATTGAGTTGCATAAAGTTTCAGAATTGGGTCCGTAGGGTTCGCACGCTTAACGTTTGATGACGATTTGTATTATGAGTTATGTGATTTGATGACCGACGTTTGTTCAGAGTCCCGGATGAGATCACGGAAGTGACGAGGAGTCTCGAAGTGGTCGAGACGTAAAGATCGATATATTGGAAGGCTATATTCGGACATCGGAAAGGTTCCGAGTGATTCGGGTATTTTTCGGAGTAGCGGGGAGTTACGGGAATTCACCGGGAAAAGTAATGGGCCTTATTGGGCTTTAGTGGAGAGAGGGGAGAAGGGCCAAGAGGTGGCGCACGCCTCACCCCTGCCCAAACCGAATTGGACAAGGGGTGGAGGCACAGCCCCCTTTCCTTCTCCCTCTCCCTCTCTTTCCTTCTCTCCTACTCCGAATAAGAAAGGGAATCCTATTAGGACTTGGGAGTCCTAGTAGGACTCGCTATGCTTGGCGTGCCCCTAGGCTGGCCGCCTCCTCCCTCCCTCCTTTATATACGGGGGAGGGGAGCACCCCAAGAACACACAAGTTGATCTTTAGCCGTGTGCGGTGGTCCCCTCCACAGTTTTCCACCTCGGTCATATCGTCATAGTGCTTAGGCGAAGCCCTGCGCCGGTAACTTCATCATCACGGTCACCATGCCATCGTGCTGATGAAACTCTCCCTCGGACTCAGCTGGATCTAGAGTTCGAGGGACGTCACCGAGCTGAACTTGTGCAGATCGCGGAGGTGCCGTGCGTTCGATACTTGATCGGTTGGATCGCGAAGACGTTCGACTACATCAACCGCGTTACTTAACCCTTCCGCTTTCGGTCTACGAGGGTACGTGGACACACTCTCCCCTCTCATTGCTATGGATCACCTAGATAGATCTTGCGTGATCGTAGGAATTTTTTTGAAATTACCGCGTTCCCCAACAGTGGCATCCGAGCCAGGTCAATGCGTAGATGTTATATGCACGAGTAGAAGACAAGTGAGTTGTGGCGATAATAGTCATACTGCTTACCACCAACGTCTTACTTTGATTCGGTGGTATTGTTGGATGAAGCGGCCCCGACATAACATGATCGCATTCATGAGACTAGTTCTGCCGACGTGCTTTTGCACAAAGGTGGCTGGCGGGTATCTGTTTCTCCAACTTTAGTTGAATCTAGTTTGACTACGGCCGGTCCTTGTTGAAGGTTAAAACATCACACTTGACAAAAAATTGTTGTGGTTTTGACGCGTAGGTAAGAACGATTCTTGCTAGAAGCCCGTAGTAGCCACGTAAAACTTGCAAACAACAAAGTAGAGGACGTCTAACTTGTTTTTGCAGGGCTTGCTGTGATGTGATATGGTCAAGGCATGATGTGATATAAATTGTTGTATGAGATGATCATGTTTTATAACAAAGTTATCGGCAACTGGCAGGAGCCATATGGTAGTCGCTTTATTGTAGGAAATGCAATCTCCATGTAATTGTTTTACTTTATCACTAAGCGGTAGCAATAGTCGTAGTAACAATAGTTGGCGAGACGACAATGATGCTACGATGGAGATCAAGGTGTCGCACCGGTGATGATGGAGATCATGACGATGCTTCAGTGATGGAGATCATGAGAACAAGATGATGATGGCCATATCATGTCACATATTTTGATTGCATGGGATGTTTATCTTTTATGCATCTTATTTTTGCTTAGTACGACGGTAGCATTATAAGATGATCCCTTACTAAATTTCAAGGTAAAAGTGTTCTCCCTGAGTATGCACCATTGCTACAGTTCGTCATGCCGAGACACCACGTGATGATTGGGTATGATAAGCTCTAAATTCACATATAACGGGTGCAAGCTAGTTTTGCACATGCATAATACTCGGGTTAAACTTGACGAGCCTAGCATATGCAGATATGGCCTCGGAACACTGAGAGCGAAAGGTCGAGCGTGATCATATAGTAGATATGATCAACATAGTGATGTTCACCATTGAAAGCTACTCCATCTCACGTGATGATCGGACATGGTTTAGTTGATTTGCATCACGTGATCATTTAGATGACAAGAGGGATGTCTATCTAAGTGGGAGTTCTTAAGTAATATGATTAATTGAACTTTAATTTATCATGAACTTAGTCCTGATAGTTATTTTGCATGTCTATGTTATTGTAGATCAATGGCCAGTGCTACCGTTCCTTTGAATTTTAATGCATTCCTAGAGAAAGCTAAGTTGAAAGATGATGGCAGCAACTATACGGACTGGGTCCATAACTTGAGGATTATCCTCATTGCTACACAAAAGAATTACGTCCTGGAAGCACCACTAGGTGTACCCCCCGCGCCGGCAACTTTAGACATTGTGAATGCCTGGCAAACGTGTGTTGATGACTACTCGATAGTTCAGTGTGCCATGCTTTACGACTTAGAATTGGGATTTCAAAGACGTTTTGAATGTCATGGAGCATATGAGATGTTCCAAGAGTTGAAGTTAATATTTCAAGCAAATGCCCGAGTTGAGAGATATGAAGTCTTCAACAAGTTCTACAGCTGCAAAATGGAGGAGAATAGTTCTGTCAGTGAACACATAATCAGAATGTATGGGTACCATAACCACTTGACTCAGCTGGGAGTTAATCTTCCTGATGATAGTGTCATTGACAGAGTTCTTCAATCACTGCCACCAAGCTATAAAGGCTTCGTGATGAACTATAATATGCAAGGGATGAACAAGACTATTCCCGAGCTCTTCGTGATGCTAAAGGCAATGGAGGTAGAAATCAAGAAGGAGCATCAAGTGTTGATGGTCAACAAGACCGCTAGTTTCAAGAAAAAGGGCAAAGGGAAGAAGGGGAACTTCAAGAAGAACGACAAGAAAGTTGCTGCTCACGAGAAGAAACCCAAGTCTGGACCTAAGCCTGAAAATGAGTGCTTCTATTGCAAAGGGACTGGTCACTGGAAGCGTAACTTCCCCAAGTATTTGGCGGATAAGAAGGATGGCAAAGTGAAAGGTATATTTGATATACATGCTATTGATGTGTACCTTACTAATGCTCGTAGTAGCGCTGGGTATTTGATCTTGGTTACATTGCTCATATTTGCAACTCAAAAGCAGGGCTACGGATTAAGCGAAGATTGGCTAAGGGCGAGGTGACGATCTTGGCGTGGGAAATGGTTCTAAGGTCGATGTGATCGCCGTCGGCATGCTACCTCTACATCTACCTTCGGGGTTAGTTTTAGACCTGAATAATTGTTATTTGGTGCCAGCGTTGAGCATGAACATTATATCTGGATCTTGTTTGATGCGAGATGGTTATTCATTTAAATCAAAGAATAATGGTTTTTCTATTTATATGAGTAATATCTTTTATGGTCATGCACCCTTGTTAAGTGGTCTATTTTTGTTGAATCTCGATAGTGATGATACACATATTCATAATATTGAAGCCAAAAGATGCAAAGTTGATAATGATAGTGCAACTTATTTGTGGCACTACCGTTTGGGTCATATCAGTGTAAAGCGCATGAAGAAACTCCATGCTGATGGACTTTTGGAATCACTTGATTATGAATCACTTGGTGCTTGTGAACCGTGCCTTATGGGCAAGATGACTAAAACTCCATTTTCCGGAACAATGGAATGAGCTACTGATTTATTGGAAATAATACATACAGATGTATGCGGTCCAATGAGTGTTGAGGCTCGTGGCGGGTATCGTTATTTTCTTACCTTCACAGATGATTTGAGCAGATATGGTTATATCTACTTAATGAAGCATAAGTATGAAACATTTGAAAAGTTCAAAGAATTTCAGAGTGAAGTGGAAAATCATAGTAACATGAAAATAAAGTTTCTACGATCTGATCGTGGAGGTGAATATTAGAGTTACGAGTTTGGTCTTCATTTGAAACAACATGGGATAGTTTCACAACTGATGCCACCTGGAACACCACAGCAAAATGGTGTGTCCGAACGTCGTAACTGTACTTTATTGGATATGGTGCAATCTATGATGTCTCTTACTGATTTGCCGCTATTGTTTTGGGGTTATGCTTTAGAGACGACTGCATTCACTTTTAATAGGGCACCATAAAAATCCATTGAGACGACGTCTTATGAACTGTGGTTTGGCAAGAAACTCAAGTTGTCTTTTCTTAAAGTTTTGGGTTGCGATGCTTATGTGAAAAAGCTTCAACCAGATAAGCTCGAACCCAAATCGGAGAAGTGCGTCTTCATAGGATACCCAAAGGAAACTGTTGGGTACACCTTCTATCACAGATCCGAAGGCAAAATCTTTGTTGCTGGATCCTTTCTAGAGAAGGAGTTTCTCTCGAAAGAAGTGAGCAGGAGGAAAGTAGAACTTGATGAGGTAATTGTACCATCTCCCGAATTGCAAATTAGTTCATCGCAAAATCAATTCCAGTGATTCCTACACCAATTAGTGAGGAAGCTAGTGATGATGATCATGAAATTTCAGATCAAGTTACTACCGAACCTGTAGGCCTTCCAGAGTACGGTCCGCACCAGAGTGGTACGGTAATCCTGTTTTGGATGTCATGTTACTATACCATGATGAAAGCGATGATGAGCCCAGATTCCGCGAAATCGCATGATGCCATGAAATCTGAGATGGGATCCATGTATGAGAACAAAGTGTGGACTTTCATGGACTTGCCCGATGATCAGCAAGCCATAGAAAATAAATGGATCTTGAAGAGAAAGACGGACGCTGATAGTATTGTTACTATCTATGAAGCTCGACTTGTCGCAAAAGGTTTTCGACAAGTTCAAGGTGTTGACTACAATGAGATTTTCTGAACTATAGTGATGCTTAAATCCGTCCGAATCATGTTAGCAATTGCCATATTTTATGAAATCTGGCAAATGGATGTCAAAACTGCATTCCTTAAATGGATATTTCTTAAAGAAGAGTTGTATATGATGCAACCAGAAGATTTTGTCAGTCCTAAAGGTGCTAACAAAGTGTGCGAGTTCTAGCAATCCATCTATGGACTGGTGCAAGCACCTCGGAGTTGGAATATATGCTTTGATAAGATGATCAAAGTATATGGTTTTATACAGACTAATGGAGAAACCTGTATTTACAAGAAAGTGAGTGGGAGTGATACGTCTCCAACGTATCTATAATTTTTGATTGTTCCATGCTATATTATCTACTGTTTTAGGCAATATTGGGCTTTATTATCCACTTTTATATTATTTTTGGGACTAACCTATTAACCGGAGGCCCAGCCCAGATTTGTTGTTTTATGCCTATTTCAGTGTTTCGAGGAAAAGGAATATCAAATGGAGTCAAAACGGAATGAAATCAACTGGAGAAGTTATTTTTGGAAGGAAAGCCACCCGATGGACTTGGAGTGCACGTCAGGAAAGAAGGGAGGTGCTCACAAGGGTGGGGGGCGCGCCCACCCCCTAGGGCGCCCTCCTGCCTCGTGGCCCCCCCTTCGGTCCACCGACGTACCCCCTGCACCCATATATACCTACGTGTCGTAAAACTTTAAGAACAGAGATTAGATCAGGAGTTCCGCCGCCGCAAAACCTCCAGAGCCACGAAAAACCAATCGGGACCCTGTTCCGGCACCCTGCCGGAGGGGGGGAACCCTCACCAGTGGCCATCTTCATCATCCAGGCGCTCTCCATGACGAGGAGGGAGTAGTTCACCCTCGGGGCTGAGGGTATGTATCATTAGCTATGTGTTTGATCTCTCTCTCTCTCTCGTGTTCTTGAGGTTATACGATCTTGATATATCGCGAGCTTTGCTATTATAGTTGGATCTTATGTTTCTTCTCCCCCTCTTCTCTCTTGTAATGGATTGAGTTTTCCCTTTGGAGTTATCTTATCGGATTGAGTCTTTAAAGACTTGAGAACACTTGATGTATGTCTTCATGTGCGTATCTGTGGTGACAATGGGATATCACGTGATTCACTTGATGTATGTTTTGGTGATCAACTTGCGGGTTCCGCACATGAACCTATGCATAGGAGTTGGCACACGTTTTCGTCGTGATTCTCCGGTAGAAACTTTGGGCACTCTTTGAGGTTCTATGTGTTGGTTTGAATAGATGAATTGAGATTGTGTGATGCATATCGTATAATCATGCCCACGGATACTTGAGGTGACATTGGAGTATCTAGGTGACATTATGGTTTTGGTTGATTTGTATCTTAAGGTGTTATTCTAGTACGAACTCTAGGGCTGTTTGTGACACTTATAGGAATAGCCCAACGGATTGATTGGAAAGAATAACTTTGAGGTGGTTTCGTACCCTACCATAATCTCTTCGTTTGTTCTCCGCTATTGGTGACTTTGGATTGACTCTTTGTTGCATATTGAGGGATAGTTATATGATCCAGTTATGTTATTATTGTTGAGAGAACTTGCACTAGTGAAAGTATGAATCCTAGGCCTTGTTTCCTATCATTGCAATACCGTTTACGCTCACTTTTATCATTAGTCACCTTGCTGTTTTTATATTTTCAGTTTACAAAACCCTATATCTACCATCCATATTACACTTGTATCACCATCTCTTCGCCGAAATAGTGCACCTATACAATTTACCATTGTATTGGGTGTGTTGGGGACACAAGAGACTCTTTGTTATTTGATTGCAGGGTTGTTTGAGAGAGACCATCTTCATCCTACGCCTCCTACGGATTGATAAACCTTAGGTCATCCACTTGAGGGAAATTTGCTACTGTCCGACAAACCTGTGCACTTGCAGGCCCAACAACGTCTACAAGAAGAAGGTTGCGTCGTAGACATCAAGCTCTTTTATGGCGCCGCTGCCGGGGAGGCTAGGTAAGTGAAGGTATATCTTTAGGTCTTGCAATCGAATCTTTTTGTTTCTTGTTTTAGCACTAGTTTAGTTTATAAAAGAAAACTACAAAAAAATGGAATTGAGTTTGTCTCATACGCTTCACCTTTTTAATATCTTTCGTGAGAATGATGGAAAGGAAAATTGTGCCAAAGTGCTAGAAGAAGAATTAGATAGAATGCTTGGCATGAAATATGTGAATGATGAGCATGATTGCAATGTTGTTAGTATGAATTCCTTGAATATCCATGATGCTAATGATATGCAAAGCCACAAGCTTGGGGAAGCTATGTTTGATGAAGATGATATTTTTTGTCCCCCAAGCTTTGATGAGCAAATTTACTATGATCAAAGCATGCCTCCCATCTATGATGATTATTGTGATGACACGTATGCTTTAAACAATAATGATAACCATGAAAATTGTCATCTTGATCTTAATTTTCAATCACATGATAGCTATTTTGTTGAGTTTGCTCCCACTATATTCATGAGAAAATTTTTGCTTATGTGGAGAGTAGTAAATTTTCTATGCTTGTAGATCATGAAAAGAATGCTTTAGGTGCTGGTTATATTGTTGAATTCATTCATGATGCTACTGAAAATTATTATGAGGGAGGAATATATGCTTGTAGGAATTGCAATAATATCAAGTTTCCTCTCTATGTGCTTAAAGTTTTGAAGTTATGCTTGTTTTACCTACCTATGCAAGTTGATTATTGTTCCCATAAGTTGTTTGCTCACAAAATCCCTATGCATAGGAAGTGGGTTAGACTTAAATGTTCTAGTCATATTCTTCATGATGCTCTCTTTATTTCAATTCTTATCTTTTATGTGAGCATCATTAAAATCATCATGTCTAGCTAGGGGCGTTAAACGTTAGCGCTTGTTGGGAGGCAACCCAATTTTATTTTAGTTTCTTGCTTTTTGGTTTTGTTTAGGAATAAATAATCCATCTAGCTTATGGTTAGATGTGTTTTTATGTTTTAATTAGTGTTTGTGCCAAGTAGAACCTTTGGGAAGACTTGGGTGAAGTCTTTATGATCATGCTGTAAAAAACAGAAACTTTAGCACTCACGAGATTAGCTTCAACTTTTTAATGGAAAGTGATATTTAGTTGATTCTTTTTGCAGATGATTACTAGACACATTCCTCAGGTCCACCAATTTATTTTAGAATTTTTGGAGTTCCAGAAGTTTGCGTTAGTTACAGATTACTACAGACTGTTCTGTTTTTGACAGATTCTGTTTTTATTGTGTTGTTTGCTTATTTTGATGAATCTATGGCTAGTAAAATAGTTTATAAACCATAGAGAAGTTGGAATACAGTAGGTTTAACACCAATATAAATAAAGATTGAGTTCATTATAGTACCTTGAAGTGGTGTTTTGTTTTCTTTCGCTAACGGAGCTCACGAGTTTTCTGTTAAGTTTTGTGTTGTGAAGTTTTCAAGTTTTTGGTAAAGATTCGATGGACTATCGAATAAGGAGTGGCAAGAGCCTAAGCTTGGGGATGCCCAAGGCACCCCAAGGTAATATTCAAGGATAACCAAGAGCCTAAGCTTGGGGATGCCCCGGAAGACATCCCCTCTTTCGTCTTCGTTCATCGGTAACTTTACTTGAAGCTATATTTTTATTCACCACTTGATATGTGTTTTGCTTGGAGCGTTATTTTAATTTTTTTAGCTTTTCTTGCTGTTTGAATAAAATATCAAGATCTGAAATTCTTAAATGTTAGAGAGTCTTCTCATAGTTGCACAATTATTCGACTACTCATTGATCTTCACTTATATCTTTCGGAGTAGTTTGTCATTTGCTCTAGTGCATCGCTTATATATTTTAGAGCATGGTGGTAGTTTTATTTTGAAGAAATAGATGCATTCTCATGCTTCACTTATATTATTTTGAGAGCATGGTAATTTGCTTAAAATCCTAATATACTTGGTATTCAAGATATGTGAAACTTTCTTTTGAGTGCGTTGAATACTAAGATAAGTTTGATGCTTGATAATTGTTTTGAGATATGGAGGTGATAATATCAAAGTCGTGCTAGTTGAGTATTTGTGAATTTGAGAAATGCTTGTGTTGAAGTTTGCAAATCCCGTAGCATGCACGTATGGTTAAAGTTGTGTAACAAATTTGAAACATGAAGTGTACCTAGCTTGTGCATCCTTATGAGTGGCGGTCGGGGATGAGCGATGGTCTTTTCCTACCAATCTATCCCTCTAGGAGCATGCGCGTAGTACTTGATTTTTGATGACTTCTAAATTTTTTCAATAAGTATATGAGTTCTTTTGACTAATGTTGAGTCCATTGTTATATGCACTTTTACCTTTCCGCCTTTGCTAGTCTCTTCGGTACCATGCATTGCCCTTTCTCACCTTGAGAGTTGGTGCAAACTTCGCCGGTGCATCCTCTATCACACATAAACCTCCTTATATCTTCCTCAAAACAGCCACCATACCTACCTATTATGGCATTTCCATAGCCATTCCGAGATATATTGCCATGCAACTTTCCACCGTTCCATTCATCATCATGACATACTTTACTTTTGTCATATTGCCATTGCATGATCATGTAGTTGACATCGTATTTGTGGCAAAGCCACCATGCATTATTTTTCATACATGTCACTCTTGATTCATTGCACCATCCTGGTACACCGCCGGAGGCATTCATATAGAGTCATATCTTGTTCTAGTTTCGAGTTGTAATCCTTATGTTGTAATCAATAGAAGTGTGATGATTATCATTATTAGAGCATTTCCCAATCAAAAAAAAAGAGAAAGGCCAAAAAGCAAAAAAAGAAAGGCCCAAAAAAAGAAGAAAATAAATAAAAAGGGCAATGTTACTATCTCTTTTTCCACACTTGTACTTCAAAGTAGCACCTTGTTCTTCATGTAGTGAGTCTCATATATTGTGCTTCAAAGTAGCACCTTGTTCTTCATGTAGTAAGTCTCATATATTGTGCTTCAAAGTAGCACCATGTTTTTCATATAGTAAGTCTCATAAGTTGTCTTTTTATACTAGTGGGAATCTTTCATTATAGGACTTGGCTTGTATATTCCTACGATGGGCTTCCTCAAATGCCCTAGGTCTTCATGAGCAAGCAAGTTGGATGCACACCCACTAGTTTTCTTTTGTTGAGCATTCATAGCTCTAGTGTATCCATTGCATGGCAATCCCTACTCCTCATGTTGACATTAATTGATGGGCATCTCCATAGCCCGTTGATTATCCTCGTCAATATGAGACTCTCTCCTTTTTCGTCTTCTCCACACAATCCACATCATCATATTCTATTCCACCCATAGTGCTATATCCATGGCTCATGCTCATGTATTGCGTGAAGGTTGAAAAAGTTTGAGATTATTTAAGTATGAAACAATTGCTTGGCTTTTCATCGGGGGTATAGAAGTTGGGAACATCTTTGTGTGACGAAAATGAAGCATAGCCTAACTATATGATTTTGTAGGGATGAACTTTCTTTTGCCATGCTATTTTGAGAAGACATGATTACTTTGATTAGTATGCTTGAAGTATTACTATTTCTTTTATCAATTTGAACTATTATTTTGTATTCATTCGGATCTGAATATTCATACCATAATTAAGAAGATTTACATTGAAATTATGCGAAGTAGCACTCCGCATCAAAAATTATCTTTTTTATCATTTACCTACTCGAGGACGAGCATGAATTAAGCTTGGGGATGCTTGATACGTCTCCAACGTATCTATAATTTTTGATTGCTCCATGCTATATTATCTACTGTTTTAGGCAATATTGGGCTTTATTATCCACTTTTATACTATTTTTGGACTAACCTATTAACCGGAGGCCTAGCCCAGATTTGCTATTTTATGCCTATTTCAGTGTTTCGAGGAAAAGGAATATCAAACGGAGTCAAAACGGAACGATATCAACTGGAGAAGTTATTTTTGGAAGGAAAGCCACCCGATGGACTTGGAGTGCACGTCAGGAAAGAAGGGAGGTGCTCACGAGGGGGGGGGGCGCGCCCACCCCCCTAGGGCGCGCCCTCCTACCTCGTGGCCCCCCCTTCGGTCCACCGACGTACCCCCTGCACCCATATATACCTACGTATCGTAAAACTTTCAGAACAGAGATTAGATCGGGAGTTCCGCCGCCGCAAAACCTCCAGAGCCACGAAAAACCAATCGGGACCCTGTTCATGCACCCTGCCGGAGGTGGGGGGGCCCTTACCGGTGGCCATCTTCATCATCCCGGCGCTCTCCATGACGAGGAGGGAGTACTTCACCCTCGGGGCTGAGGGTATGTATCAGTAGCTATGTGTTAGATCTCTCTCTCTCGTGTTCTTGAGGTGATACGATCTTGATGTATCGCGAGCTTTGCTATTATAGTTGGACCTTATGTTTCTTCTCCCCCTCTTATTTCTTGTAATGGATTGAGTTTTCCCTTTGGAGTTATCTTATCGGATTGAGTCTTTAAAGACTTGAGAACACTTGATGTATGTCTTGCCATGCGTATCTGTGGTGACAATGGGATATCACGTGATTCACTTGATGTATGTTTTGGTGATCAACTTGTAAGTTCCGCCCATGAACCTATGCATATGGGTTGGCACACGTTTTCGTCGTGATTCTCTGGTAGAAACTTTGGGCACTCTTTGAGGGTCTATGTGTTGGTTTGAATAGATGAATTGAGATTGTGTGATGCATATTGTCGTTGAACTGTCACGGCAGATGTCCTCATGAAAGGACTTAGTCGCAGGGCCATCGTACGGGTTAACCTAGAGGGGTTAATGCGGACACAAGACACGGGAATTATACTGGTTCGGCCCCTTCGATGAAGGTAAAAGCCTACGTCCAGTTGTGGTGTGATTGATATGATTCGGCGACTAGGGAGCAATAGCTTTGCCTTGGCCACGAATTCTCCCTAACTCGCCGCCGGGTCGTCCCCTTATATACACGGGTTAACGCCCGGCCGGCTTACAGAATCCCAATCCGGCTCATACAGGAGTCCGGTTTGGTCTCTCCTTTCTTGTCTTACAATACAAGTTCTGAGATTAGGGCGGTTTACATGTATGGATCTTAATCCCCTTCTGGGCTCCAGGCCTCCATATGGGCCTGGATCACGCATGAGGGTAAACCGGCCCCTCCGGGGCGGTTCACACTCCGTAGCTGTATCCTCAACATTAGGCCCCAGATTGACTTGAACCGGTTCAGGTTAATCTTCCACGTCTTCAGGCAACCCTTGATCTTCCTTGTAAACCGCCATCTGCTTGAACCGCCGTGACATCATCCTCTGATCTTCGCGTCAGGGCCTCCTGACGTCATTTTGAACAAAAATCTAAACAGTAAGATTCCCTTCATTAAGGCTATCCCGGGAATCGAGGCGGCCGCTGCACCTTCCGCCGCTTTTGGCTCCTCAATTCTCGCGCCCATTGATTACTCCGGCCCCTTATAAATAGACCGGTCGGGTTATTTTCTTCTTCTCCTTCCTCTCTTCTTCTTCCTCGCGACCTGCCGACCCTGAAGCTCTTGCCGTCACCTTCAACCTTCGACCGACGCTTCCCGCCGCCCGCTGCATCAACCGGATCGACCAGAGTCTCGCGCTCCTCCGTGGTTCCTGCTCGTCCGGTAAGGTCATCTTTAAACCCTAGATCTCATCTGGAAACTTGGTTCGTCGCATAATCCATGAGTGTTCTTGCCGACCCTTCATGCCCGTTCCGCCATGGCCGTATGGCTCGGCCGTACCGCTTCTCATATACAAACGGATGCTTTCACCGTTTACCCGATTCTAGGCGCCTTTCCCCCTTGTTCAGATCTTCCATTTTAACATACCTGAACCTTCCTGCGCTGTAAGCGGTCTGTATAGGTCGCAGATATTCTCCTTACTGAACCCTGGTAGATCTAGATTATTTCCGTTTTCATGGGAAACCTGTTTCTGTCTACACTTAGCAATTTTTTCAGCACTAGCTCTTCTGGCGGTTTAACTTCTGATATTTAATCCGACCCTCCATTAGTCCTTAGTTAAACCGGACCGGGAAGCCGGCTTACGAACTGCCGGTTTAACAATATTTGTAACGCCTGACCTGTTTAACAGTGAACCGTTTTCTTCCTTTCTTTCGCAGCTTTAATCTCCCGGAATGGCTCCTCAATTTTCTGCTTGCAACTGGGTCCGGTCCAGAGTCACCGAGACGCAGCTCAACGGCTATGTCACCACTGGCGGTTTGGCTCCAAAAAGTGTCCTCCACTGGCGTGTTCCGGAAGGCGAGTTTCCTCCCGAGCCGCGAGCGGGAGAAGTAATCGTGTTCATGCATCACTTAGACCGGGGGTTCTGTCCGCCCGGTTCAAAATTTTTCCGGGATGTCCTTGCCAGTCTGCAGCTTCATCCTCAGGACATCGGCCCAAATTCGGTGTCGAATATTTGCAACTTTCAAGTCTTCTGTGAAGTCTATCTTCAAGAAGAACCATCTGTGGAGCTGTTCCGGGACTTTTTCCATTTGAACCGCCGCACAGAGTTTTCTGACGGTCCGAACACAGAGCTGGGCGGCGTGTCGATCCAGAAGAGGAAGGAAGTCGATTTTCCACACGCCAAGCACCACAGCCATCCCAAGGAATGGAACCAAACCTGGTTTTACTGCCGGAACATCGCCCTGGCGACGAAAACCCCTTGCCGGGTTACCGTTCTCACCGGCTCAGCAACCTGCATCCGCTGCCTTCCCGCTTAACCGCCGCGGAACGGAAAAACTTCGCACCACAAATAATCAAGCTCCGGGCTCTAATGGCCAATGGTTTAACCGGCGTAGATCTTGTACGTTGCTGGGTCTCTTGGGGTATTCTGCCACTAAGCCGCCGGCCCGGATTGATGCACGAGTACACCGGCAGCCTCAAAGATCCTCAAAGGCGTCACGAGCTGCCTATAACTGAACAGGAGGTCACCGAAATCGTCAAGAAGATGCTTGATGAACCAATCTCCGTCTGCAGCCTCACCGGATTAGCTCCATTCTGTGCCACCAACAAACCGCCGGCGGTAAGTTCTACTCTGTCTTTCAAGCTCTTAATACTCCGTCGATGCACATTAATTCTTGTCCCTTCTCAGGCCGACAGCTCCTTCTGGAAGCGAACCAAACCGGTTCGGGCGCCTCGTGTAAAGTCAAAGGCCACTAAGAAAACGGGCAAGAAGAAGACCGCCGAGTCCTCTAATCCGGCGGAGGACGAAGAATCAGACGCTGAGGTAAACCGGCTTGCCGCTTTGTGTTTCCTCCTGCACATGCTTAGTCCTTTTACAATCTTTTATCGACAATTTTCTTCCCAGGATGATTTGAAGCCAGCCACGCCGACCTGTTGAGGTAATCTTACTTTCTTCCGAATCCGATCTTGCGCGGTTAAGAGAATTCGCTACCGTCCGGAAAGTGAAAAAATACCATTCCTGTGCTTACTTGAATCCAAATCTTAACTTGAAGACACAGCAGGCTGACGAGCGTCGTACAACCCGGCATAGTGGCCAACAGGTTACTTCAGCCGGTTTACCAGACACACCTATCCGGAAGCGCCGGCCAGAGGTGACTTGCTCTCCCGAAAAGCGTTATCCCTTAAAAGGTTTCTTCCGATGTCCTCTCAATCCGTCTGACCCGAATTATCAGGCCTCTTCCAACTCATCTGGCAGTTCATCCACCACACAACTGCCTCCGCTGAACATCGCCGCAGGGTACGTAGCTACTGTTTGCCAATTCGACTCACCGTCACCCTGGTAAATTTGTCTTGATCCGACTCTGACTATTGCAGCACCAAGGCTCGCTTGAGCAAGAAGGCAAAAACTCTTGATCCTACCCTGGATGTTGATCCGGAAAACATCCCCGAACAAACACACGAAAATCCTGAAGCTGCTAAGGAAAGCTCTGGCGAACTGTACAAAGACGACCTCGCCGATCCGCGGAAGTTGAACCGAGGCCCAAGTGGAAACTTCCCAACCTGTTCCATCAAATCCGTCCACCGAAAGCGGTCGCGATCGTTGAACCGCCGAGCCAAAGCAAAACGACGGCAAGCCCAAACAAGACCGCTGAAACGACGATGTTATTGTGACAGTATCGCTACACTGCTCTCGCCAACCAGTCGCTTTAACAAAGCACAACATCAAAGACGGTTCCACTATTATGAGCAAGGACAAGGGGAAGACTGATATGTCGGCTTACGACAATTTCTCTGCCCAAGAGCTTCATTCCGGCTTTCTGAACCGGCTTTACACAAGCCGCGACTTTGAAGCCGGTCTAGTAAACCGCATGAAGGACCGCTATGAGGTAATGAACTGACCTCTCTTATATCTTAACTGCATAGTAGCCCCCAAGGGTCGGTTTAACTTTGCAAAGTTAAACCGGGACTTAAGGTGTTTTCTTCATAGCAAAATTGAGATCAACTAGCCATTAGCCCCCAAGTGCCAAGTTGAATACTTGTATTAAGCTTGGGACTTGCATAATGAAACCACTAACCTGCTTCCTTTATCATCAGAGTGAAATACACCAGCAGGCTGTGCAACTAAAGGACCTACGAACCAATCTGGAAGTTCAAATAATGAAGCCACCAAAGCCAAGGATGAGCTGAAAACTGCCCTGACCACCATGGAACAGCTGAAGGAGTGGTACAAATCCGAACGGGTCAACTGGGATACCGAGAAGGCCGGTTTAGTAAAGCGGGCGGAGGAAGCTGAGGCGGCCCTTAAACCGGTGACGGAAGAGCTGACCGGACTTAAACGCCAAGTGCATGCCATGACCTCTGCCATCTTTGGTAAGCAAATTTATACTGACTATGCCTGTGTTAATGCGTCCGCCGGTTTAACTTGAGCTGTCTAAACCTGGTGCAGGCAAACGTATTGCTCATCTGGGCTCCGACGTGCGGAAAAAACTCAAGGCTTCGTACACTCTGATCGAGCAGCTATATACCGGCGCCCAGCGGGTCATATGCGCCACTTCATATGACAACACGGCGCCGTCCCTGATCAGAGAGACGCTGGACCGGCTGTCGATGATTCCGGGGCAGCTTGAAGAGATGAAGCGATCCGCAGCCCGGGCTGGCACCTTACTGGCTCTGACGCGTGCCAAGGCATGGATAGCGGACCTTGATCCGGCTGACATAGCTAAAGGTTTTCCTAGCGCTCAAGAGAACGGTGAAGCCTTTGATAACGACACCCTGAAGCGGATTACAAAGGAAGTGCGTCCGTTGGCGAGTCAACTGGCCGCTGAAGCCAATCTGGAGGTTCACCGATCTTTTTATGATGCCAATAACAAGCGGGTGGAGTTTGTCATCCCGGAAGTGCAGAGCCTGATCCCTCCAATCCGTAAGCACACTTACGCCCCGACGCTGATCCGGCTGAGCGATAAGTGAAGAAGCTGTCTTCGTGCCTTAACCCGGATTGGTGGTCTACCAATGACTTCCGGGCTTTGGGTGAGGAAGAGGAAGAAGCTGAACCGACACCAGGCGCCGTCCCCTCTACTTCGCGCCAACCCGGTGAAGCAGCGTAATCCGTCAAGCCGGGTGATATCCAAAGCTTCAAGGCATAACTCCGCGTGAAACGCCCGGCCTCGAAAGGCTTTGTAATAGGATAGCAAGTGTCTTTTATTGAACAATGCCGGTACAACCTCAGTCTGTAAACTTTTGCATGGCAGTGCTGGATCCGTTGGCTTTGTATTAAATCCTGCAACATATTTTGCCTGCAATCACAAGTTCTTAAACCGCCGCGGCGGTTTACACCTCTAGCCAGACTGATTAATATTTATATGAGAAAATACCGAGGCACATGATCAAAACTATGTGATACAAACATACCTGCCAGCATCAGGCACACAGTTGGCTTTAGCCAATCCCGAAGCGGAGGTCTTATAAACCATCACCGTCAAACGAGAGTAATCTCTGTGTGTATAAGACCGATTTACCGTGCAAATCGTGCCGGGCATTACAAGCCCCCTGTTACTCCACAATGGGATGTTTAACAGTAAAATCAAACCGGAACAAAAAAAAAATCGCCAGCGTAAAAATGTACCGACAACATAAAGCCGGTTTAAAAAAATGTGTCGGTTTAAGAAGGCCAACAAAAGCCAAATGACTGGTATCAAAACCATATAAAAGCAAAATCAATGAATCGTTTTGCAAGAAAAGGCTGTACTGAACCAGATCAGATGGTGTTACCATGGTCGGACAGGACCAAGCCCCCTATACGGCGTAGCGATGGTTCAAGTCAGCCAGGTCCCCAACTGAACTCGTGGCATGATGCCGATCAAGTGGCATTGCAATGGTTCGGGTTCGACCAAAGCCCCCAAGTGATTCTATGGCCTTAGGCCGACCAAGAGGCGTGACTGGTTCAGACATGACCATGTCCCCAAATGATCTGGTGGCTTTCGCCTGCCAAGAGGCATTGCATTGGTTCGGATCGACCAAGCCCCCAAATGACAAAGTTTCAAAACAAGGCTAAGGGTTGAACGGAGGCCGCTTCACGACAAAGATCTCCATGTACCCAAACCGGAAGTTTTATGCGAGCAGATACCCGCTTTAGCCGAGGATCCGGTTTACTGCTTTTATTCAAAATATATACATTGTCTTAATATGTACATAAGCGGAGCCAATGGCTCAGGTATAGTAAGGCCGAAGATGAGCAATGTTCCACGGCCTGTTGGTTTCTTCCTCTGACGTGCGTGAATCCTTTCGCTCTCGAACATCAATCAGATAGTAGGAACCGTTGTATAGATTCTTGCTGACCACAAAAGGCCCTTCCCAAGGTGGGGATAGCTTGTGCATATCTTTCTGATCTTGAATGAGCCGCAGCACCAAGTCTCCTTCCTGAAAGGTTCTGGTTTTAACCCGCCGGCTGTGATACCGACGAAGATCCTTTTGGTAAACCGCCGAGCGAGCTGCTGCCATATCACGCTCTTCATCCAGTCGATCCAGATCATCTTGCCGTGCTGCCTCACTATCTGTCTCAACATAAGCTGCCACTCGGGGCGAGTCATGACGGATATCACTGGGAAGAACCGCCTCCGCTCCATAGATCATAAAGAACGGCGTATATCCAGTGGATCGGTTGGGAGTAGTGTTTATACTCCATATCACTGACGGTAGCTCTTCCACCCAACAACCCGGCGTCCTCTCTAAAGGGACCATAAGCCGGGGTTTGATACCCTTCAAAATTTCCTGATTAGCTCGTTCCGCTTGACCATTGGATTGTGGGTGGGCTACAGAAGAAACATCAAGCCGGATATGCTCTCGTTCACAAAATTCCTTCATAGCTCCCTTGGATAAATTGGTGCCATTGTCCGTGATGATACTGTGTGGAAACCCAAACCGGAAAATCACCCGTTTGATGAACTGAACCGCCGTGGCTGCATCACACTTGCTAACAGGCTCTGCCTCGACCCACTTGGTAAATTTATCCACTGCCACCAACAGGTGGGTCTTCTTATCCTTGGACCTTTTGAAAGGTCCAACCATATCCAGCCCCCAAGTCGCAAACGGCCAAGTAATTGGAATCATCCTCAATTCTTGGGCCGGCACATGAGCACGCCTGGAAAACTTTTGGCAACCGTCACATCGTCTGACCAAATCCTCCGCATCAGCATGGGCGGTCAACCAATAGAAACCATGGCGAAATGCCTTGGCCACCAGGGACTTTGAACCGGCGTGGTGACCACAATCCCCCTCATGAATCTCTCGCAATATCTCACAGCCCTCTTCAGGGGATACACAACGCTGAAACACCCCTGATACACTGCGACGGTGCAACTCGCCATTAACAATGGTCATAGACTTAGACCGCCGAACTACCTGCCGGGTCAACGTCTCATCCTCTGGTAACTCGCCCCGGTTCATGTATGCCAAATAAGGGAGTGTCCAATCCGAGATGACATGCAAGGCCGCCACCAAATAAACCTCCGGATCAGGGATAACCAAATCAATTTCATCAGGAATTTTAACTGAAGGTTTGTGCAGCACATCAAGGAAAACGTTGGGCGGGACCGGTTTACGCTGTGAACCCAGCCGGCTTAAAGCATCAGCCGCCTCGTTCTTCCGACGATCCACATGGTCCACCTGATACCCCTTAAAATGTCCTGCAACGATATCCACTTCTCGACGATCGCAGCCATGAGTGGATCTTTGAGTCCCAAGCACGGATACTTTGCTGGGCCACCAAGTCCGAGTCACCAAAACATTTAACTCGGCTGAGATTCATTTCCTTGGCCATCCGGAGACCATGGAGCAAAGCCTCATACTCAGCTGCATTGTTAGTACAAGGGAACATTAGACGGAGAACATAAGAACTTGTCACCTCGTGGGGAAGTTAATCGACTCCACCCCGAGCCCTCCAACCGCCTCGACCCATCAAAATGGATGGTCCAATATGTGTGATCCGGTTTCTCCTCTGGTGCTTGCAACTCCGCCCAATCATTAATGAAATCCACAAGTGCACGAGACTTTATGGTCGTCCGGGCACATACTTTAAACCGTATGCCCAAGCTCTATGGCCCACTTAGCAATCCGCCGGTTGCTTCCCGGTTTAGTATGGTATCGCCTAAAGGGGCGAGTGACCACCGTGATGGGGTGCCCTTGGAAATATTGCTTGACTTCGACTTGCCATAAAGACTCCATATACCAGCTTCGCCAATGCGGATACCTTTGCTTAGACTCGATGAGAACCTCACCGATGTAGTAAATCGGCATTGAACCGGATACTCTTTTCCTGCCTCCTTGCGCTCCACCACAATGGCTACACTCACCGCCTCGGCATTAGCAGCAACATATAACAGAGCGGCTCCTCGTCAATAGGGGCAGCGAGAACAAAGCGGGTTGGCTACCTGCCGCTTTAGATCCTCCAAGGCCTCATCAGCAGTGAGCTCCAAATGAATTGATCCGTCTTCTTCAAAGATCTGGTATAAAGGATAGCCTTCTCTCGAGGCGATCGATAAATCGGCTTAGCGCAGCAATCCGCCTGCCAAACGTTGAACATCATTGACGACTTTGGCTTAGCTAAGGAGGTAATAGCTGTAATCTTCTCGGATTAGCTTCAATCCCCGGTTTGACACGAAAACCCAACAATTTGCTCCGCCGAACACCAAAGACGACTTGGCGGATTGAGCATCATCTTGTACACCCGCAAGTTGTCAAAGGTTTCCTTTAAATCCTCAATCAATGTCTCCTTCTGCCTTGATTTCACCACGATATCATCCACATAGGCGTGCACATTACGGCCGATCTGCTTATGCAAACAATTCTGCACGCAACGCTGATAAGTTGCTTGGGCACTCTTGAGCCCAAAAGGCATGGACACATAGCAGAAGGCTCCAAAAGGGGTGATAAACGCAGTCTTCTCCTGGTCTTTAACCGCCATCTTAATCTGATGATAGCCAGAATACGCATCCAGAAAGCTCAAACGCTCACAACCCGCCGTTGCGTCAATAATCTGGTCAATGCGGGGGAGGGCAAAAGGATCCGCCGGACAAGCTTTGTTAAGATCCGTGTAATCCACGCACATGCGCCAAGTGCCATTTTTCTTAAGGACCAACACCGGATTAGCAAGCCACTCTGGGTGAAAGACTTCAACGATAAACCCTGCTGCCAAAAGTCTAGCGACTTCTTCTCCGATGGCCTTGCGCCTTTCCTCGTTAAACCGGCGAAGAAACTGTTTTACCGGTTTATACTTCGGGTCCACATTAAGAGTGTGCTCAGCGAGTTCCCTCGGTACACCTGGCATGTCAGAAGGTTTCCATGCAAAAATGTCCCGATTCTCACGGATGAACCCGATGAGCGCGCCTTCCTATTTAGGATCTAGGTTGGCACTGATGGTGAATTGCTTGGATGACTCGCCGGGCAAAAAATCGACAAGCTTCGCCTCACCGCCGATTTGAACTTCAAGTCCGGATCATGCTCAGTAGTTGGCTTCTTCAAAGGGTCATATCCGCCGGATCAACATTATCCTTATAATATTTTAACTCCTCCGTGGCACAAACCGACTCTGCGAAGCCGCATCACCTTCCTCGCACTCCAGAGCGATCCGGCGGCTCCCATGAACCGTTATTGTTCCTTTGTGACCCGGCATTTTCAGTTGTAAGTAAACATAGCAGGGCCGTGCCATGAACTTAGCATAAGCCGGCCGCCCAAAGAGGGCGTGGTAAGGGCTTTGAATTTTCACCACCTCAAATGTCAACGTTTCTGTGCTGGAGTCATGCTCGTCTCCAAAGGTTACCTCGTAACTATTTTACCGACCGGTATGCCGACTTGCCGTGCACCACTCCGTGAAACATCGCATCGACGGCCTGAGATGCCTATCTGTTAACCCCATCCGTCGGAAAGTTTCATAGTACAGGATGTTAATACTACTTCCTCCATCCATAAGAACCTTGGTAAACTTGTACCCGCCTACCTGGGGTGCTACCACCAGGGCTAACTGACCCGGATTGTAAACACGGGGAGGATGGTCCTCTCTGCTCCACACAATCGGCTGCTCGGACCAGCGCAGGTAATGCGGCGCAGCCGGTTCAACAACACTGACCGCCCGCCTCTGAAGTTTCCGGTCTCGTCGGTCTAAGCTGGTGGTAAAGACGTGGTACTGTCCGCCATTCAACTGCTTTGGATTGCTCTGATAACCCGACTGCTGCTGTTGTTGATTGTAGCCCCTTGGTTCGACTGCTCGATTACCTTCATTACTCGATCGCCTTGCCCGCCCGGATTACCGCGAACCTGGGCCGAGTTTCTCCGCCAGAAACCGGGCGGGCCCTGAACCGCCGCCGGACCCTTGATCATACCGGAAAGAGTTGGAGTTCTTAAACTCCTGCATAATATAACAGTCCTTCCAAAGGTGGTTCGCCGGTGCCTCCTTTGTCCCGTGCTTTGGACAAGGTTGATTTAATACGAAGTTCAAACGATCCGGATTGTGACCACCCCGGTTTGACTGCCTACCCCGGCGCCGCTGACCCTTGTCCTGCATGTTGGTGTTGGCCACAAAGCCCATTATGCCGTTCGCTTTACGCTTGTGCCCTCCATTGCCTGCCGACTGATGCTGCTGGCTCCTGGAATTGCCGTTCTGTTTTCCCTTCCCCGCTTCATCATTCTCCGATTCAGGATCCTTGGTACTATCAGAATCAGCGTACTTTACCAAAACACCCATTAGGGTGCCCATATCATGACAAAAACGCTTCATGCGACCCAGCTTCAGCTTCAACGGCTCGAACCGGCAATTGGCTTCCAAGGTCATGATCGCGGAACCAGGGTTGATCCGGTCTGAAGAATGTAAAACTTCCGAGACACGGCGCACCCAATGGGTTGTAGACTCTCCGTCCGCCTGGACGCAAGTCGCCAGATCCACCACCGACATGGGCTGTTTACAGGTGTCCTTGAAATTTTGATGAACGGGTTCTCAAGCTGCGCCCACGAGCTGATAGAGTCGGGCGGCAAGTTTTTCAACCAGGTCCGGCAGTACCTTCCAAAGATCATCGTGAAGTACTTTGCACATGCTGCTTCATCCACATCCAGCATCTCCATGGCCATCTCGTAGCTTTCTATCCATGCCTCTGGAGCCAAGTCGGCAGTATAGTTGGGCACCTTGCGCGGCCCCTTGAAATCCTTGGGCAAGCGCACGTTGCGTAAAGCAGGGACGAGGCAAGGCACCCCCAAAGAGCCAGACGTGACCCCCGGTTCGAAGATGGTTGGTCGAACCGGTGCGGGCGGATGATCCTCCGCTTGTGCCGCTAATCCGGCCTCCCTACGTGCCCTGGCGCGGTCCACTACCACTTGAGCATCCTCAAAGCCGCCTGCCGGATTGTTGCCGCGGGGCGGTCCACGCTGCGCATTGCTCGACACGGCCGGTTCATCAACGCGTCGGCTGCAGCTCCGACTCGGGCGGGGGGTGGAATGGATCCTATCTCGACTGTACGAGTACGCTTCTTGCTGAGCCAAGGCCGTCCTGAGGAGCTCCTTGACCCGGCGTGTCTCCACTGCCTGTGGTGAATCGCCTTCAATTGGGATTGCCTCTAACCTTGCCGCAGCTGCTACGAGGTTATCCATCGGGTTGGAGTAATGACCCGGAGGTGTCTGCACGGTCTGGGGTGCGCCGGTATGATGGCGAGGTAGATCTATCATCCGGGGCTGAACCGGTGCGGCCGCCCCTGTGCTTCCGGCGGTTTACCAATGGCGGCGGATTATGGTCCCTGCCCTCGGGTATTGAAAAGCTCCTTCCTCAAAAACGGAAGGTAAACGGGACCTGTACTTCCTTTTCATGACTTCGTGCCGCGCTCGTCCAAATTTCGAGCCTATAAGCTCGCGATCCAAAGCGCCCGTTCGCTGCCATCCTTTCGTCGCGGCTGCTAAGTCCGCTTTAGCATTGGTGATCTGTCCCTCACCCTTGCAACCTCAGCGTTGTGAAAATCCTGATCCGCGGATTAGCCTCCGCCAGAGCACAGCTAACGCGAAAAGCTCGACAAAACTTGAGCCGGCGGGCGACGGGGCCTCCTTCCCGGCTGCGGTATAGCTGTTGAACCGGCGACCAGGGCGCCGCGTCAAGAGTGAAGCGCCTCTGCGTGCCGCCATGAAGACCCGACCCGTTGGGTAGATCGAAGGGTCCGGAATGCTCTCACCGTCGGAACAGCCCCGATCCGCCATCCCGCAGCTGGTATAAAGACTCGCCCGCCGACGACTCGTCGCCAGAGTAAACGACGGTTTAAATCACCAGATGCTGATCCGCCTCGAACCTCCGTGGACGACTCCCACGAAACGTGCTTGACCGCCGGTTTGGCCAGGCAGGACTCTTCTTCGCCCACTGAGCCGTCTCGACGAGGGCGGTGCAGATATCCGCCCAGCCCTGCCTCGCCGATCTTGCCGATGAACACGTGTATGCCGCCAAAGGGGACCCGTACCAGACTCAAGCGAGCCGCGGCCGGGCCCCGATCCGCATCGTCGATGTAGAGCTTGCCGCGACGACTCTTAGTCATCCGCCCATCGTGATAGCCTTCGAGTCCTTCGAACTTGCCCTCTAAGATCATCAAACCATCGTGCGATAGCCCCACGGTGGGCGCCAACTGTCGTTGAACTGTCACGGCAGATGTCCTCATGAAAGGACTTAGTCGCAGGGCCATCGTACGGGTTAACCTAGAGGGGTTAATGCGGACACAAGACACGGGAATTATACTGGTTCGCCCTTCGATGAAGGTAAAAGCCTACGCCCGGTTGTGGTGTGATTGATATGATTCGCGACTAGGAGCAATAGCTTTGCCTTGGCCACGAATTCTCCTAACTCGCCGCGGGTCGCCCCTTATATACACGGGTTAACGCCTCGTCAAGCTTACATAATCCCAATCCGGCTCATACAGGAGTCCGGTTTGGTCTCTCCTTTCTTGTCTTACAATACAAGTTACAGTATTAGGGCGGTTTACATGTATGGATCTTAATCCCCTTCTGGGCTCCAGGCCTCCATATGGGCCTGGATCACGCATGAGGGTAAACCGGCCCCTCCGGGGCGGTTCACACTCCGTAGCTGTATCCTCAACACATATTGTATAATCATGCCCACGGATACTTGAGGTGACGTTGGAGTATCTTGGTGACATTAGGGTTTTGGTTGATTTGTATCTTAAGGTGTTATTCTAGTACGAACTCTAGGGCTGTTTGTGAAACTTATAGGAATAGCCCAACGGATTGATTGGAAAGAATAACTTTGAGGTGGTTTCGTACCCTACCATAATCTCTTCGTTTGTTCTCCGCTATTAGTGACTTCGGAGTGACTCTTTGTTGCATGTTGAGGGATAGTTATATGACCCAGTTATGTTATTATTGTTGAGAGAACTTGCACTAGTGAAAGTATGAATCCTAGGCCTTGTTTCCTATCATTTCAATACCGTTTACGCTCACTTTTATCATTAGTTACCTTGCTGTTTTTATATTTTCAGTTTACAAAAACCTATATCTACCATCCATATTACACTTGTACCACCATCTCTTCGCCGAACTAGTGCACCTATACAATTTACCATTGTATTGGGTGTGTGGGGACACAAGAGACTCTTTGTTATTTGGTTGCAGGGTTGTTTGAGAGAGACCATCTTCATCCTACGCCTCCTACAGATTGATAAACCTTAGGTCATCCACTTGAGGGAAATTTGCTACTGTCCTACAAACCTGTGCACTTGCAGGCCCAACAACGTCTACAAGAAGAAGGTTGCGTAGTAGACATCAGGGAGCACTACAACCTTTCTGATAAGTATATGTGAATGACATATTGTTGATCGGAAATGATGTAGAATTTTCTGGAAAGCATAAAGGAGAGTTTGAAAGGAGATTTTCAAAGAAACACCTCGGTGAAGCTGCTTATATATTGGGCATCAAGATCTATAGAGATAGATCAAGACGCTTGACAAGATTTTTCAATGAATACATACCTTGACAAGTTTTTGAAAGAGTTCAAAATGGATTAGTCAAAGAAGGAGTTCTTGTCTGTATCACAAGGTGTAAAATTGAGTAAGACTCAAAGCCCGACCACGGTAGAAGATAGAAAGAGAATGAAAGTCATTCCCTATGCCTCAATCATAGGTTCTATAAAGTATGCTATGCTGTGTACCAGACCTATTGTGTACCTTGCCATGTATTTCGCAAGGGGCTACAATAGTGATCTAGGAGTAGATCACTGGACAACGGTCAATATTATCCTTAGTGAGGACTAAGGAAATGTTTCTCGGTTATGGGGGTGATAAAAGAGTTTGTCGTAAAGAGTTACGTTGATGAAAGCTTTTACATCAATCCAGATGACTCTAAGTCTCAGTATGGATACATGTTGAAAGTGGGAGAAATTAGCTAGAGTATCTCATACAGAGCATTGTAGACATAGAAAATTTGCAAAATACATACGGCCCTGAATATAGCAGACCCGTTGACTAAACTTCACTCATGAGCAAAACATGATCACACCTCAGTATTCTTTGGGTGTTAATCACGTAGCAATGTGAACTAGATTATTGACTCTAGTAAACCCTTTGGTTGTTGGTCACATGGCAATGTGAACTATGGGTGTTAATCACATACAGATGTGAACTATTGGTGTTAAATGACATGACGATGTGAACTAGATTATTGACTCTAGTGCAAGTGGGAGACTGAAGGAAATATGCCCTAGAGGCAATAATAAAGTTATTATTTATTTCCTTATATCATGATCAATGTTTGTTATTCATGTTAGAATTGTATTAACCGGAACCTTAGTACATGTGTGAATACATAGAAAAAACATATAGTCCCTAGTATGCCTCTACTTGACTAGCTCGTTAATCAAAGATGGTTATGTTTCCTAACCATAGACATGTGTTGTCATTTTATGAACGGGGGCACATCATTAGGAGAATAATGTGATGGACATGACACATCCGTTAGCTTAGCATTATGACCATTACAATTTAATTGCTACTGCTTTCTTCATGACTTATACATGTTCCTCAGACTATGAGATTATGCAACTCCCGAATACCGGAGAACATCTTGTGTGCTATCAAACGTCACAACGTAAATGGGTGATTATAAAGATGCTCTACAGGTGTCTCTGAAGGTGTTTGTTGGGTTGGCATAGATCGAGATTAGGATTTGCCACTCCGTGTTTCGGCGAGGTATCTCTGGGCCCTCTCGGTAATGCTCATCACTATAAGCCTTTCAAGCAATGTGACTAATGAGTTAGTTGCAGGATGAAGCATTACGGAACAAGTAAAGAGACTTGCCGGCAATGAGATTGAACTAGGTATGATGATACCGATGATCGAATCTCGGGCAAGTAACATACCGATGACAAAGGGAACAATGTATGTTGTTATGCGGTTTGACTGATAAAGATCTTCGTAGAATATGCAGGAACCAATATGAGTATCCAGGTTCCGCTATTGGTTATTGACCGGAGATGTGTCTCGGTCATGTCTACATAGTTCTCGAACCCGTAGGGTCCGCACGCTTAGCGTTCGATGACGATTTGTATTATGAGTTATGTCATTTGATGACCAAAGTTTGTTCGGAGTCCCGGATGAGATCACGGACATGACGAGTAGTCTCGAAATGGTCGAGATGTAAAGATCGATATATTGAAAGGCTATATTCGGACATCGGAGAGGTTCCGAGTGATTCGGGTATTTTTCGGAGTACTGGGGAGTTACGGGAATTCACCGGGAGAAGTAAGGGGCCTTATTGGGCTTTAGTGGAGAGAGGGGAGAAGGGCCAAGAGGTGGCGCGCGCCTCCCCCCCTGCCCAAACCGAATTGGACAAGAGGTGGGGGCGCAGCCCCCCTTTCCTTCTCCCTCTCCCTCTCTTTCCTTCTCTCCTACTCCGAATAGGAAAGGGAATCCTACTAGGACTTGGGAGTCCTAGTAGGACTCCCTATGCTTGGTGCGCCCCTAGGCCGGCCGCCTCCTCCCTCCCTCGTTTATATACGGGGGAGGGGAGCACCCCAAGAACACATAAGTTGATCTTTAGCTGTGTGCGGTGGCCCCCTCCACAGTTTTCCACCTCGGTCATATTGTCGTAGTGCTTAGGCGAAGCCCTGCGCCGGTAACTTCATTATCACCGCCACTACGCCGTTGTGCTGACGGAACTCTCCCTCGGTCTCAGCTGGATCTAGAGTTCGAGGGACGTCACTGAGCTGAATGTGTGCAGATCGCGAAGGTGTCGTGCGTTCAGTACTTGATCGGTTGGATCGTGAAGCCGTTCGACTACATCAACCGCGTTACTTAACGCTTCCGCTTTCGGTCTACGAGGGTACGTAGACACACTCTCCCCTCTCATTGCTATGCATCATCTAGATAGATCTTGCGTGATCGTATAATTTTTTTTGAAATTGCCGCGTTTCCCAACAAAAATATACTCCCTCCGTTCCTAAATATAGGGTGTATAATTTTTGGCACGAAAATTAAAGAATGCAATGAAGGAAAATTTTCATAAATTTTGGGCGAGATTACACCAGACTAATTGATATGAGAAAATAAAGGAGCTTGCGTGATATAAGGAAATGTAATCAAATCCCTAAAATAATTATCCAAACGAGTGGTGCAACGCAATACACCTTATATTTTGGATTTTTTTTCTCAAAAATTTATACACCTTATATCAAGGAACGGAGGGAGTATTATGTACATGTGGAAAAAATTTGGAGACACAGAAAAAAAATCACGGGATCCATGGCAGTTCCTACAAATTAGCTGCAGAAATGTTGGGGAGCACAGGAGGGTACTAGATGATTTGGATCATGGGCGGGGCTTCCGGGGCGAGATGGGGGTGGCGCAAATCCAATCTGGTGGTGCGCGGCGTCAATCCTTGCAGCAGTGGGCTCATCACAGGTAGGAATAAGCTGGCAGGCCACCGCCACCGTTCGGCTTGGCCAGTCACTGCAGCCGCAATTCACTCCTCCTCTCACAGCAAGGATAAGGGAAAATATAGTGGAGTGGGAGAAGATGACGTATGAGAGGAGAGCGGATAACACAGGGAAAACGAACTCGGCGATCAATATTTTATGATCATTATTGTATTTCATATGAATGAAAAATATTTTTAATGTCACAAATCGATGCCATGAAAACATTTAAAAAAATGTGAGCATGTTTTGCATATATGTCACATATGAGGACTTTTCTTCCAAATAGATAAATATTTAATTTTAGTAGAAACATTTTTTACATACACATGAACACTTTATAATTTCAGTAGATAATACTTCATTCTTTAACCGATTTACAAAACTATTAAAAAATATATTTAAATTGTGAGATTAAAAAAATACTGTTTCCTTTGATGGGCCGCGCAATAGCCGGCCCATTAGGAGGTCCCTTTGGGCGGAGTTGTTTTTCCGGCCGCTTGAAGCGGGAAATAGCGCAGCTAACACCATACCCAACCCCGCAAAAGAAAGGGAAAAAACACAGTAGATCTGGGTGGCGGAGATGAGACCGAGGCGGTGTCGAGGTGGTGAAGGCAAGGCGGAGTTCCCGATGCGCACCAATGGATGGAGTCAGAGCAGAGCCACAGCGGCGGCCGGAGTTGTGTGTGTGGAGTGAGGAAGCACGGAAGCTTCGACCTCCATCGGTGGTTGATTGGTTGATTCCAGTAAATCTACAAGCGGGAGTAAAAAATTGCACATCCAGTTGTTTGTTGTCTCCTGAAATCCACCTTGGATCTTCATCCTCGCAAGGTGGTTCTTGTTTTCTTCATTTGGCGTTTCTGCTGTCAAGCAGTGCTGCTGCTTAAAAGAATCCAAACAAATAGTTTGCGTTCCTGCATATCACACAAGTATATGCGTAGAAAGAAGGATCTAACTGAAGGATATGCGTCCCTCACTTCGGTACAGTCTTCCCCTTTTCTTGTCATTTTTTAGACTGCTCAAATTAGTATTCACTCTGATTGTTCCCAGCGATGGCAGAATATCCGAGTGCATCCGGTGTGCTGATTGCTGGAATATTCATCGGACATGTGCTGATTCTTGGGGAATATGCGGGATTCAACCTTGGTGTTGGCGATCAATGGTTGATAAAACCATGCGTCCGGTGTCGGTATGCATTCAAGCTCATACAGGCTTGCAAGGCATGGCAGAGGCCATTGTGGGCTCGCTGATCCTTAAGCTTGGGGATGCGCTAGTGAATGAGGTGGTAGAGCTTGCAGGGTCCTTGTTTGGACTTGAGGGATATGCTCTGAAGGGCCTATTCTCCGAGATTCGGCAGGTCAAGAGTGAGCTGGAGAGTATTCAGGCTTTCTTGCACGCTGCTGAGAGCTTCAGGGACACTGATGAGACCACTTCTACATTTGTTAGGCAAATCAGGATTCTTTCCTTCAACATTGAAGATGTCGTCGACGAGTTCACCTACGAATTGGCGGACGATGGTAGAGGTATGCTTCTCTTCAAGGCAATCAGGAGGGTGAGGCAAATCAAGATATGGTATAGGTTGGCAGGCCGTCTCCGAGATATCAAGGCCGATCTCAGGAGTGCTGCTGAAAGAAGGGGAAGATATGATCTAAAGGGCATTCGGAGAGATGCAAGGCTGCTAGGAAGAAATGCCTCAACTTGGAGTTGTTTAAGATACACTTCCTTTGAAGCAGAAGATTATCCTGTGGGGATTGAGGAGGAAAAAAAATTCTTAATGAAATGGGTCCATGATAAGGATCGACGAAACTTGATTGCAGCTGTGTGGGGGATGGGTGGCATAGGCAAGACAACACTTGCTCATCATGTTTATAGTTCTGTCAAGGATAAGTTTGACACTTGTGCTTGGGTTACAGTATCACAAAGCTCTGAAGCTGATGATCTGCTGAGGAAAATAGTTGAGGAGTTCCGCAAGAATGATCGGAAAAAGAAGTTTCCCAAGGATGTTGATGTAACAGACTGTAGAAGCCTAGTGAAGGTGATCTGCTGTTACCTAGAGCACAAAAGGTACATCCTTGTTCTGGATGATGTGTGGAATGTGAATGTGTGGTTTGATTGTAGAGATGCTTTTCTTCATGGCAAGGGCCGGATACTGTTTACATCAAGGATTTATGAGGTAGCATCACTGGCATCAGAATCAAACATAATAAATTTGCGGCCACTCAGAGAAGATGATGCAATGGATCTATTCTGTAGAGAGGCATTTCAAAAAGAAGAGAAGAGGATTTGCCCACCACAGTTATCAGATTCGGCGGGCATGTTTGTGACGAATTGCAATGGCTTGCCAATTGCTATCAAATGCATTGGGAGATTGTTATCACTCCGAAGCACATGTTTGTCTGAGTGGGAGAAAGTGTACAAAGATATGAAGAAGCAGCTCACCGACAACCCCGTCATGGATATGCATGTAATCCTGAAGGTTAGTTTGGAAGATCTGCCACATAGTGTTAGAAGTTGTTTTCTGTACTGTTGCATGTTCCCAGAGAAATATGTGATGCAGAGAAAATCTCTAGTAAGACTTTGGGTTGCAGAAGGGCTTGTTGAAGAGAGTGAACATAAGACACTCGAGGAGGTGGCTGAGGATTATCTGACCGAACTGATCCACCGGTGTCTATTGCTTGTAGTCAAGAGGAATGACTCTGGATGTGTATATGAAGTTCAAATGCACGACATCTTTCGTGTTTTAGCTCGGTCCAAGGCACGTGAAGAGAACTTTTGCGGTGTCTATAACCCCTTGAAAATTCATGCCATCAGAGAAGCACGACGTGTATCAACTGAAACAGGGGATATTGCTCTGCTGGCAGAGAATGCTCCACATCTCCGTTCATTGCTTGTCTTCCACAGTTCGTTTAGCTTCATTTCACTCCGTTCACTAGCAATGAGCAACAAGTTGTTATCTGTTCTGAACCTGCAAGATAGTTCAATTAAGAGGCTACCAGTAGAGGTGTTTGGCTTGCGTAATCTGCGGTTTCTCGGCCTTAGGCGAACAAAAATCTCGAGTCTTCCAGGATCCATTGGAAGACTAAAGAATTTGCTGGTGTTGGATGCCTGGAAGTGTGAAATAATGAAGCTACCATCGCAAGTTATGAAGCTCAGTAAGTTGACACATCTTATTGTGACTTCCAAGCATGTTGGACCATCATTGCAGTTTGTTCCTTCTGTTGGTGTACCGGCTCCTGCTGGTATATGCTCTTTGACTAGCCTGCAGACACTTCTACAGATGGAAGCTAGTGCTGAAATGGTCCGTTCCATGGGTGCTCTCGTGGAGTTGAGAACATTCCATATCAGCAAGTTGCAAGGCTCCCATTGTGAAGATCTGTTCAATGGTATTGGCAGAATGATTCATCTTACCCGTCTCGGAATCCAGGCAGATAATCAGGAAATTTTGCTGCTCAGAACATTTCAGCCACCTCCCTTACTTCAGAAGCTTTTCTTGCTAGGGGCACTATCTAAGGAATCCCTGCCTAATTTTTTCACAGAGGTTCGTAAATTGAAGAACCTCAAATTTCTGAGGCTGGTTGGCTCACGGCTTAACAGAGATGTATTTCTGTATCTTAAGGGATTGGAGCATCTAGTTAAGCTTCAACTTTATGATGCGTATGCTGGTGATAAGTTGTACTTTCCCGCAGCATCATTTCCAAAGCTTAGGGTACTGAAAATACGGGGTGGACCATATCTCAATGTAATAGAGATAGAAAGTGGCGCCATGGCGAGCTTAGTTGATCTTAAGCTTCTGCTATGCCCACAATTGAAGATGCTGCCAGATGGTATTGAACATGTGAGCACTCTTGAAGAACTGACTTTGGATGTGGCAGAAGAACTAGTTGACAGGGTTTGGCAGAAGAAAGAGAGGAAGATTTTGCATGTCCAGCGAGTTTATGTTGGGCCTCACAGTTTGCCGGTATTATAATTTCCTATTCCAACGTAGGCATGAGCTGAAGAATATGTTCCCTGTGTAACACCAACTTTATGTGTTCATCTATTTTTTCTTGTACAATCTTCTCGATCACCCGGATCATCCATTTTTCTTCTTCTCTCCAGTGTGAGCTTGTTCTAATATAATAAGTTTGTTTTAAGCATCACAAGTTCTTTTCTGGATTATTTTCTGGTCGTGGAAGTTTTTTCAGTGAGCAGTCGTTCCTATGTATCTGTTTTTTTTTTGTGTTGTTAGATGAACAACAAGAAGCAGAACAAGAACAAGAGGTGAACTGCTGACATAGTGCTGACCTGCAGTGTGACAGTATTTTAGTGATGAACTTCTTTAGATATAATTGCTGCTAAACTTCTTTAAATATAATTGCTTTGCTGCAGCGAGGCTACGAGGTCTCTCCATGTCTGTGGCCAATCGTTCCGGATAAGCAATGGCATGGTCCCTTTTTTCGTGTCTACACAAAACAGTAATTTCGTTTGAGAATATATAATGAGATTAACTGTATCCATCTCAAAGCTAAACATTACGTTTATGACAGACTAGGCGATCCATTGTTTCTGAATTCAGTTGTCCAATATGAAATTCCTAGAGCAAAAAATGTAAAGGTTGCTGAAAACTTCCAACATTAGCACTGATCTGTAAAAGCAGAAGGGCATGTGATCATCTTTTATCATATTTTGGACCCCTTCTCTCTATCTCGTTTTCGCTGAATTTGATCAAATCCTCCCAATGGTCCATAAAGCCAGTCGTGTAATAGCCTAAATAGTATATATATGTCTTGTGGAACATGAATGAGCTAGTCTAGGCAGTTTGACATCGTCTCACAGCAGGAATCCTTGCTGTGATCTTGATTTACCGTATGAAGAAGTGGACTAGTACAAGGTACTTGCTGCAGTACCCCCATCATCGCTACATGTGCAGCCTCAGCAGAGTGGACGCTAATAGGTGCACTTAGCAATTGTTCTCTCATTCCCAGAGCTTCCTATTCCCGAATGCTTTTCCATAAAAAAAAAAGATATCTTTTGTTCTTCTGTTGGTGTGTCTTCAAGCCGTAGGCTTTTCCCCTTTTCCCCCTCATCGGAGGCCTATCTGATAGCGTCAGCAAAAGGAAAGAGTGCTCTTCAGCTGGAGTCATCTCACAAAACATATATCCCTCCGTTTGGAATTACTTGTCTCGGAAATGGATGTATAGATACATCCATTTCTGAGACAAGTAATTCCGAACGGAGGGAGTATATGGGTGAGGATCACGGATTACTATGCCTGGCACAAGGTTGTTGAGTTACTACTGTTTTACACTGATTTATGTTGTAGCCGAGTCAGTGGTACTATGTTTGCATTCTACATGCTGCAACAATGCATTTCCATCTTATGGCCCGGGACACATATATATGAATTGTCAGGCAGCTACTATGTGCTCCACTCATAACTTTGTGTAACACTATCTTGTAAAGCTATCAGCGAGCGGATATACATTTTTTTTGGAAAAGGGTTATGCTCTCCCTCTCGTGATCGAATGATGCATACGGCTCATATTATTAATAATAAGGAACCAGTCTGAAAAGTACAAAAAGGTCATAGTGCAAACTGAAACAAAATCTGCTGAAAAGAACTGCTGAAAGCCACAACCGGCTGGCGAAACAATAGGATCACTCTATCCTATTACATGACCGCCATCCAAACCGGTTGAAAATATCCCGAGCTACCATCTCCCATCGGGTAGACGCAGTAGCCAAACGCTCCCTGGCCTCCATCGGAGTGAGTAGCGACCACATACGGATGAACGCTGTGGCTCTGAAAACAACCTGCAAAAAGTGAAAGTGTGTTGATCGGTTAAAGACTAAGTCATTTCTGCAGTTCCATATTGCCCACAAAAGAGCACAAGCGCCAACACGAATGTGTCTCGCAATGTCATAATCCACCCCATCTAGCCATGTTCCAAATAACATACTAATAGAGGTAGGCTGACCGATATTAAAAGCAATATGAACCGACCGCCACAGAATCTTAGCCAACGGACAATCGAGAAAGAGGTGTTTCATGTTTTCAGAATGGTCACAGAAGCTACACCGAGACGGACCTACCCAATTACATTTTGCAAGATTATCCTTAGTCAAAATTACCTGTTTATGCACAAATCACATAAACACTTTGATACGTAAGGGTACCTTAACTTTCCAGACGTGTAAGGAAGTAGGGATGACCGAAGAGTTAATGACACCCTGATACATTGATTTGACCGAGAACACACCGTTCTTAGTAAGTGTCCAATGTAGCTGATCAGGGTGAGCGGACAACCTGACATCCATCAAACGTCGAACCAGATGGAGCCAGGCCTCCCAACGATTACCAACAAGCGTCCGCCTAAAGCTGATATTGAGGGGAACGGACTGTAAAACAGTAGCAACATAGGCATCTCTACGTTGAACTATGTTATACAAAGAAGGATATTGAAGTGCTAGTGGAGTCTCCCCAAGCCACGTATCCTCCCAAAACCTCGTCGTGGTACCATTCCCAACAATAAACTTAGTCTTGTTGAAAAATATTTGTTTAACTCTCATAAGCCCCTTCCAAAAGGGCGAATCTGAAGGTCTCACAGACACTTGGGCCAAGGTTTTAGCAAAGAAATACTTATTGCGCAAAATCTGTGCCCAAGTGGCCTCCGTCTCAGATATACATTAAACATTGCTTTTAAGATGAAAACAGTGTTCATCTGTTATACATTAAACATTGCTTTTAAGATGAAAACAGTGTTCATCTGTTTCCATCGGCCCAAAATGTTTTTTTTTCTTTTTCTAGGATGGAATGAATATATAACTTTCATCTACACAACTTTGTGAAGCAACTATCTTGTAAAGCTATCAGCTACTATGTGCTCGACTCACAACTTTGTGTAACACTGTCTCGTATGTTTATCATCGAGCAGATATACATTAAACTTTGCTTTTCAAGATGAAAGTATTGTTCATCTATTTTGCATCGGCCTAAAGTGTGTTGTTTTTCTTTTTCTGGGATGAGATGGATGTATAATTTTGGATCTACGCAGAGTCTATGATTTATCTCACCTCGGTGAAATCATTATGTTGGATCAAGTGTCCGTACGGAATAGAAACCACTAAATTTTCTATATATTCGTAGACGCATAGCATAATTATATGTGTGTGACGATTGCGAGTTAAATCCATTGAACCACCACATTCGTGTCTCGATGAGCGAAAAATCACTACTTCATGATTTGTGGCATATCTGAAAGTTGCAAAAAACACTAACAAAAAATTCTAAAGACTTTGATGACATCACTAATTAGTCGGGCCGGCCTGTCAGGTTGAGTTGACAGAAAAAGACTGCCACGTAGACAAAAAAACTGCCACGTCTTCTTCTTCCTCCTCTCTGGGGCAAAAAAGAAAAAACTCCTCTGCCTCTTGCTTCTTCATCTGGATCGGGGCTGCTCTCCTGCTCCCTGAGACAGGCGAAGCACAATTCGTGAGAGCATCTTCAACATGCGCCCAATCTAGCCGCGCGCTAAAAAAAATTTACAGCGCCAAAATAGCGTTTTAACGCGCCGCACGACTGAGTATCCCCAACAAATGCCTGAAAATATACTGCCCAGCTAGCAACAGTAGCAACTCCAACATGCGCCCAAAATTAACCACGCGCGCTAAAACCTAGCTCGCCCCGCCGTGGCCGTGACCGTGCCGCCCGTGCCCGTGGGGGCGCTCCGCCTCGTCGGGGCCGTGGCGTGCTCCTCCGAGCCCCGCCGCGCCCTCCGCTCATGGCCGTGGGTCGCTGCCCGCCGCGCCCAAGACGCCGCTGCGGGTGGCGTGGCCCGCGCTTCGACGGGCCGCTGTCGCGGCGCGGCCGCTACCCGCGCCCGCCACCGTGCGGGCTCGCGCTCGCTCCTCCCGCCCCGCCATCGCCGTGGCCGTGGCGTGGCAGCGCGCGCTGCTGTGCCGCTCATTGCCGGGCCCGCGCCCTGCCCGCCGCCGTCGTGGCGGGTTCGCGCTGCGCTCCTCCCGCCTGCCGCCGCCGTGGCCTTGGCCGCGCTGCGCTCCTCCGCCCGCCGCCGCCGTGGGCGTGGCATGGTCCGCCCGCCCGTGGCCGGCTGGCGAGCTGGCACGCGCATGCGAGGAGGCCAACGGCGGCTGCGGGTGCACGGGGCACTTTCCACACGCGTGAAAAGTTCAGCGTGCTGGAGCTCGAGCGCTAAATATACGGCTTGCGATCCAGTTTCGTTCGGCGCGCTGAACGCTTTTTACAGCATGCTCTATTATGCAGCGTCCGCTGGAGTACTACTTTCAACTCCAAGCGCTAAACTTACGATTTTTGGAGCGCGTCGTTAATATTTGGCGTCTGTTGAAGATGCTCTGACGGCGGTCAATCGATAGGGCTAGCTACTAGATGTGCGCGTACACACCTCGTACCAGAGCTAGCAGCTCCGCGCCTCCCTGCAGATCGTGGCCCGTCACCAAGCAACACCGCCCGACCGCCGGTGTCAATGGCCTCTCATGCCTCTTCCCATCCCCGGCCGCGTCGCAGCCGCCATCTCGTGCCCCGGCGCAGGACGGACCCGGCTGGTTTGAGGCGACAAGGAAGGAAGCCAGGGTGGGTGCATGGCGTTGACTGGCTCCCGAAGAGATACTCGTCTTCACGTCGCTCACACCCGCCGAGAAGGATGCTTGCGCCCTAACCCGCACGCACAACCGAGCTCGCGGCCGCGCAGCCATGCATTGGCTTCGCCACATCCGGCTGCCGCCAGCTCGCATCGGGCTGGTGCGCTGGCTCAGCCCAGGGGACCGCGCTCTGCCGCTGCTGTGACGCCGTGCTCCTCCTTTTCTATGCTCCCAGCCATCCCGGAGGGGCTGACGTGGCGGCCTAGACTCGCCGGCCGACGAGGGGCGCGGGAGCTGCTGCTCGGGGGGTTTGGGTGCTCAGGATCCAGATCGGAGAAAATGAGGAAGAAGGAAGAAGAAGACCAAGTCATTTTGCCTACGTGGCATTACTGGTTCTGCCAATCCAGCCTGACGTGTGGGCCCAGATGATTACCGACGTCATCCAAACGTTTAGCATTTACCATCAGTTTTTCTGCCATAAAGTGGTGGTTTTTCGCTAATCGTGCCACAAATGTAGTGATTTTGTGCATTTAACTCAATGATTGCGGATATGTAGCTTTAGCTGATTGAGCTAGACAGCACAAACATTTGCCACATTTCCCACAAACATTTGCTATCTGTCACTTTTCTTGTACAATGCTAGGTGCTTAGAAGGTGTTTAGAAAAATAAACCAGAATTTTTTGAAGCACGGAGATACGCCTATTTATGCATCTACCTTATGCAAATAAGCATCGGTGCTTAAAAAAGCTTTGTTTATTTTTTTAAGCACCTCCTTTAAGCACCTTGCATTGTACAAGGCCTTGCGGGCTTAATATTTGATCACCTCGGTTGCTTGAACTAGCATTTGCAAAAAAAACCTTTCGTACGTAGTACCCCGTCTAAAAAATAGGACATTTCTTATTTCACTACAATTGTTAAAAACATCTTACATTTTGTTATAGACGGAGTATTCTTTTTTTTCGGGAAAATTCATAGATGGAGTATTCAACTGTTAAGTCATGCGTATCTCAGGGCATCAAAGAACGTACTTCATCCATCCCAAATTACTTGCCCATATCTAGATAAATTTAAAATGAATGTAATACTATAAAACAGGAGTGGCAACAGTGGCCTTGATATGGCAGGGCCAGCCAATCCCCTTTCCCGACACATGGTGCACATGTTGGGCGCACAAGCTGTCTAAGAGAAACTCTAAATGATCCCTAATAATCTGTTAATAATTTCGGGTTTCACCTCTAACTGGCATCTAGTCGAACCCCAAAAAACCTTAGAGAAGTTAAACTTTTACAACAAGCAGCACGTGACTCCTATATTTGCTCGACCTCGCGGCCGCGGAGTAAAAACCAACTCCACCATCGGCCCGCCGCCCAATCTCACCCATCCACCATCGGCCCGCCGCTGATATGATCGGATCCCACCGCTGCCGCTCATGTGCAGCACGGATCCGCACCGCCACAAGCGCTCCCGAGCCCGTGGCTGCGGTGGTGCCTCTTTCTCTCGTTCCACCGGCGCAACTTCTTACTCTTGCACTTTTAGTGCTCCTTACTCCCGCTCATCTGCTTGACTTTTAGTGCTCCTTCCTCCCACACCCATAGAGGCAATACAATGTCATGCGGCCACGGAATTGGGGAATGTGGGTGGCCGAGATAAGCGACCGGCACACCCACAAGAAATTATGGCTTGGCTCCTTCAAATTCCACCAAGAAGGTAGGGAGCAAGTACGACATAATGGCGGTCCGCCAGGACGGCACCGACTTCGGCCACAACTTTCCTCCCACGAGGCTGCCGCGGTCGGAGCCCGCTAACTAGTGGGTGGTCTCTGCAACTCATTTTTTTCCTCCGCAAGGTATTAGGGATCAGTTAGAAACGGTCATTTTTTATAGGAGCAAATGTGTTCCTTTAAAGGATACTCAGTATCGGTGTACAAAAAGAGGGGTACGCTTTTGTACCTCTTTACCTGTGCATGGGCAGTCAGAACCGCGCCCACAACCACACCAAGCAGAGCAGGGGAGGTGAGCCAAGGTAAGACCGAAGCCCAAAATAATCAGAGCAACGCCAAGGCCAAGACCACGAAGAGCCAGGGGCAACCTCAGATCCTTGCCGGGACAGCTCGCCTCACACCAATAGAGCGATCCACCCTTGAGCCCACGGCCGCCAACAGCATCATCAACGTGGAGCCAGGACTCGGGAAGGCACCTCTGTGGTGGCATGCAGATCTTTGTGAAGACATATTCAAGATCAGATGAGGATTAGAAGACGACGATCCTCAGTAAGATTTTTGCCGAGGAAGGCTACCAAGACTCCCCGGCAAGACCCTTGCCAGGGACGACAGCACGCCACGGCAAGATCCTTGCCGGGCCACCCGGCAGGATCCTTGTCAGGTCACCCAGCGAGGCCCTAACCAAGGACGCCAGCAGGGCCACCGCTAGACCCGCCGACGACCAAGCTTCCACCGCCGTTCGCATGCAGCTGCCAGCCCAACCAGCTGGGTGGGCACCTGCGTGCCAACATGCAGCTCCCAGACCAATTCATCAAGCGCCTGCATGGCGGCATGCAGATCTTCGCGAAGGCTCCACCACCGCGCCACCTCAGCTGCCTGCCTGCCTACATGGCACCGCACGCATCACTGGTCAGGGCGCGTGTCGAAGCGAGGAGGAGCGGCGACGGACTGGATGGGCCTCGCCCCCGTCCCCGATAAAGCAAGGGGACACCTAAGCGGTGCATTAAATGCATCATGTCCTGTAATACGAGGGATAACCTCGCAACACCGTACACCTTTCCACCTCTTGTGTGCCACTGTGGCAACCCCTTTTTCCTATAAAAGGAGGCCCGAGGCGACCAGGAGAAGGATTCGGCTCTTTCGAACCACGCACTGACCACAGCTAGTTCGAGAGCTCAAGAACTCTCTGAAATACACCCACCAAAGAAGGACTAGGCTTTTACGCATCCTCGCGGCCCGAACCTGGGTAAACGATCCTTGTGTTGTCTACTAGCCCTGCTCTCCTCGCAACCCTGCGCCCCGGCAACCGTAGTAGGGATTCTTGTGATCCCATAGGTGTCGTTCCACACCGACATCCTTGGCGCGCTAGGTAGGGGGCGCAATTATGAGAATCTGGTCTGCTAGTTAGCCTAGCAGTTCTTCGTCGCCATGGCCCCTAAGAAGAAGACGGCCACGGCGATCGGCTCGTTGGGAGCCGAACGGCCCGTGCCGGTGCGCACGAGCAGCGGACCGTCGCAGACAGACCCGGCCGCGGCCCGAAAGCACCAAAGATCGCCAGCAGTCGAGCTCGGCGAAGCGGCGCTCGTTCGTTCGAGACGACCGGCTACACGTCGCCAGATCCAAAGACGGAGCTGGTCCCCCCGCAGGCGGTGCGGGGCCCTCGGGGGTGTCGTTGTGCCGACTCTGGGCAGCGCGGCGACCTCCAGGACGCATACACCAGCGACCACCGCGCGTTCTTCCCATGGTGTGCGCACCGAACAGCGTCACCACGCTGGTGACCCTGGGCACCGCCGTGGGAAGAGCCCTGTGCGTCGTCAGCAAGATGAAGGGTCGTGACGGAGCTCCTTCTAACATAGTTAGAAGTCGGCGTGCCGCGATCACGCAGCCGCCGCCGCCACCCACGCCAGTGAAGCTTTGGCGCCAGCAGCTGCTCCTCGACTTCCTCCTATCGCGGAGAAGCTCGATGAGTGGAGGCCACCATCCGGAGCCACGCCGCCATCGCAAACAAAGACGATCCGCGACCGGGCGGGCCCTTCGGTCGGCGCCCACCGAGCCACCACGCGGCCGGGCGCTGGGAGGGAAGGGGGCTGCGCCACGGTGCACTCTCCTCCTCCTCGCCCGGCCGCTTGGGCGTCGGCCCGTCGAGACGACGCTTGTGATAACATCTCCATAGCGTCGTCCAACCCGCGGACCCTCCGCGACCAGCGCCAGGTCCTTCGGGAGCGAGCTCACGAAGACGCTCAAACCACCGTCGAGCGCCGGCGCGAAATGCGCCGCCAGTCGGACCAGCGGGCGGAACCCGCTATGGACCACCCGGCGCCGGGGGGCCCCGGCGGCCTACCTTACGAGGTGGGCTGCCCGGTCTTTACCCGTGAGCTGAGGTAGTTCCAGTGGCCGTCCCACCGCACGTTCAAGCCCGACGTCGGAGAGAAGTACACCGGCAAGACCCACCCGTCCGAGTTCCTCAACATCTACACTATCGCGATGCAGGCCGCTGGGGCTCGCGACGACAAGGTGCTTGCCAATTATTTCCCCCTGGTGCTCAAGCCCAATGTGATGTCTTGGTTGATGCACTTGCCGGTGGATTCCATTTCTTCTTGTTCCGATCTGTGCCATGAGTTCGTTGGCGCCTGCATAGGAGGCCACCAAGCTCATTGCCAGGCAAGTGATCTGCATATCATTCCCTAGAAGGAAGGGGAGACCCTGCGCAAGTACATCCAGAGATTCAGCCGGGTGCAGTACAACATTCCCGACGTTCATCCCGCCGCTGTGATTAGCGCGTTACACCAGAACGTGTGCAATCGCAAGATGCGCGAGGAGTTGGCGATGACCAAGGTTAAGGATGTGGCCGAGCTCTACGTTCTGGCCGATAGGTGTGCCTGGGATAAAGAGGGAAGGAAGTACCCCGGCGAAGACGCCGGCGCGGAAACCGACTCTACCGATGAAGACGCCGCCACTCCAACGAAGAAGAGCCGGCGTTGCAACAGGAAACGCAAGGGCAAGGCCGTGCTTGCCGTTGAGGGATCTGACGATACCGGTGCCAGCAAGAAGGTCAAGGCAGACGCCCCCGGCAAGGAGATCACCGGGTGCGCCGCCTGCCGGGCCTTGGTGGCTACCGACAAGCCAGGAAGCTCCGGCAAGCAATACTGCAAGATCCACCACACCAAGGGCCACGACCTCCAGAACTGCCGACAAGTCGAGCTGCTTGCTGAGAAGCAAAAGGCTGAGTACGAGAGGCGGGACAAGGAGAAGGACTAGGACGGTGCTGAAGGATCCGGCAAGAATCGTGGCGACCAAGGAGGCCACCCCGGCAAGGACAACCAGCAAGAGAGGCCCGCCCGGGGCCGCAACAAGAAACAAGAAGACAACGATCACGACGAGGATGACGAGTCTGGTGAGCAAGGGTTCCAGAAGGCTATAGAGGCCATGTGCGTTGATGGTGGTGCCTCGCTGCATACTTCTCACCGCCAGCTCAAGCAGTGGGCACGTGATATTACAGCAGCAGAGCCGTCGTTCGACGCTCAGAAGCCGCTAAAATGGTCCAGCACGCCCCACATCTTTGACGCCTAGGACCACCCTGACCGCACTACCATGGTCGGGTGTTTTCCATTGTTGGTCTCACCTACGATACGCAACCTCAGGGCGAACAAGATGTTGGTTGACGGCGGGGCCGGCCTGAACCTGATCTTGGCACGTTTCAAGGGGTCAATCCGAGGAGGAGCCAGCCAAAGGGAAAGTCACACTGCCCGTGACATTTGGAGGAGAGTTGAACTACAGGACAGAGAGGATCGTCTTCGACGTAGCTGAGATCCCCTTCCCCTACAACGGGATCCTCGGCCGCCCGGCACTGGCCAAGTACATGGCGGCGTCACACTATGCCTACAACATGCTAAAGATGCCCGGGCCGTTGACCATCATCTCCGTCCCCTCCGACACGAAGGACGCGCTGATCTGCGCCGACCAACTCTATCGGGAAACAGTTGCAGCAGCTGCCGTCAAGGCACCTGCTCCTGCCGCCGAAGGGCCGGGAGGGAAGAAGGAGCCCGGCAAGACCTCTTGTACCAACTCCGGCAAGTGCACCTCCTCGTAGTGTTGTGCTACTGTTGAGGACGTGCCAGAGAGCTCTACCGACAAGAGCAAGAGATCCAGAGCCAAGCCGCTGCAGACCAAGACGGTGCCCGTCGCGGAGGATGGCACGGGAGGGGCCTTCATCATAGGCTCCACCCTCGACAGCAAATAGGAAGGCGCTCTCGTCACCTTCCTGCGGGCGAATGTTGACGTGTTTGCATGGCAAGCGTCCGACATCCCCGGTGTTCCCAGGGAGGTGATCGAGCATCACCTAGCTGTCTGCCCCCAAGCGCGGCCCGTCAAGCAGAAGGTCAGGAAGCAGGCTCTGGAAAGGTAGGAGTTCATCACAGAGGAGATCTGGAAGTTGGAAGCGGCAGGTTTGGTGAGAGGGGTGCTCCACCCGACGTGGTTGGCCAATCCGGTAGTGGTGCGCAAGGCGAATGGGAAGTGGAGGCTGTGTATTGATTACACAAGTATCAATAAGGCTTGTCCTAAGGACCCCTTCCCGTTGCCGCGCATCGACCAGATTGTTGACTCCACGGCTGGGAGTGATCTGTTATCATTCCACGACGCCTACTCAGGCTACCACCAAATCTTCATGACAAGAGAGGATGAAGAGAAGACAACATTCATCACCCCATGTGGTACGTATTGCTTTTTACGGATGCCTTTCAGGTTGAAGAGTGCTGGCTCAACATTTGCAAGAGCGGTCCAAATTGGTTTTGAACCTCAGCTCCATAGAAATATGGAGGCCTACATGAATGACATAGTGGTCAAAACCAAGGACGGACCAACTCTTGTGCAAGATCTGGAAGAGACATTTGCTAACCTGCGCAAGATCAACCTCAAGCTGAACCCTGAGAAGTGCGTCTTCGGCGTTCCGTCCGCAAGCTTCTCGGGTTCTTTGTGTCACAGCGCGGGATCGAGGCAAACCCAGACAAGATCAAGGCTATTGAGCAGATCGAGGCTCCCAAGCGGATCAAGGATGTGCGTCGGCTTACTGACTGCGTTGCCCCCATGAGCCGATTCATCTCCAAGTCCCCTGAGCGCGCCTTTCACTTCTTCAAAATCTTGAAGAAGGCAGGCCCAATAGAGTGGACCCCAGAAGCCGAGGGAGCACTGCAGGATCTGAAGAAATACCTTTCCTCCACGCCAATACTGGTTGCGCCTAAACCACAAGAGTCGTTGTTGCTGTATCTAGCGGCGACAAATCAAGTGGTCAGCGCCGCACTGGTGGCACAGAGGGAGGTCGACGAGGAGGCAACAATGGCGGCAGAACCAGCGGATGGCAAGCCAAAGATTCCCCCAGCAGGGCCTGGTGCCGACAAGGCGCGGCCCCCGACAGAGTCTGGAGCCACCAAGGCAATGCCCGCGCGGTCGAGTGAAGTGGTGCCAAAGAAGAAGATGATGCAGCACCCGGTTTACTTTGTCAGCTCCCTCTTGCAGGGGGCTAGGTCGAGGTATTCCGGTGTGCAAAAATTGCTCTTCGGCCTCCTTATGGCCTCGAGGAAGCTGCGTCACTACTTCCAGGCCCACGAGATCACTGTCATCACCCGCCTCCCGTTGCAACGGATACTACACAACCCGGACGCAACTGGAAGGATTGTGGAATGGGCCTTAGAGCTGTCAAGCTTCGGTTTAAAGTTTGAAAGTACCTCGACAATTCAGAGCAGAGTCTTGGCGGAGTTCATCGCAGAATGGACCTCGACGCCTGACGAAGAAATCCAGGAGACCACTCTCCCCGGCAAGGAAGCAGACCGCGACTGGATCATGTACTTTGATGGAACTTTCTCGCTGCAAGGCGCCGATGCTGGTGTGCTGCTCGTCGCGCCCAGCGGAGAACACATCAAGTACGTGATCCAGATGCACTTCCCTAGGGAGATGTCCACCAACAACACCGCTAAGTACGAGGGATTGCTTGCCGGTCTCAGGATCACGGCAGACCTCGGGGGTCAAGAAGTTCATCGTCAGGGGTGACTCGCAGCTCGTTGTCAGGCAGGTCAACAAGGATTATCAGAGCCCATTGATGGAAGCTTCATAGATGAGGTGAGAAAGCTGGAGGAACGCTTTGACGGTATCCAGGCGGAGCACAGCATCACCGATTACCTGTCAAAGCGTGCCGCATTCAAGCTACCTGTGGAACCAGGTACCTTTTTGCTCCGGCTAACTCAACCATCCGTCGAACCATCAGCGGGGCAGAACAAGCGGAGGAAATCAGGTCCCAACAAGTACTTTCCTATCGAGCCCCCTGGGGCTGTCGGCAAGGGTGCTGCCGCGGACGGTGAGCCCGCCCAAGAGCAGCTGGCTCCGATAGGGCGTCAAGCCCTGGCCGTAGAGACAGCCGCTCCCATGGCGGAAGAGATGCCTTTGGTCCTTGCTATCGAGCCCCAGGCTCCGGCGTGGGCGCAACATACCGTCCACTTCCTCCAAACTGGGGAGCTTCCTGAGGAGCAGGAAGAAGCAGAGAAAGTAGCCCGTCGGTCCGCCCTGTACCAGTTCCTCGATGACGTCCTGTACCGAAGGAGGCCAAATGGTGTGAAACTCAAATGCATCCCCCAGGAGGAAGGACTGGAGCTGTTGGCAAAGATACATGGAGGCATATGTGGTTCCCACATAGGGTCAAGGGCCCTTGCCGGGAAGGCGTTCCGACAAGGTTTCTTCTGGCCCACCGCCCTCCAGGATGCGACGACACTAGTAACCAAGTGTGAAGCTTGCCAGTTCCATTCAAAGAAGCTTCATCAACCAACCTAAGCCCTTCAAACAGTCCCTCTCTCCTGGCCATTCTCGGTCTGGGGGCTCGATATACTGGGCCCTTTCCCAAGGCTGTCGGGGCTTTGAGTACTTGTACGCTGTAATCGACAAGTTCACAAAGTGGCCGGAGGTGGAAGAAGGAGGAAGGTGACCGCCGATCACCGTCAAGTTCTTCAAAGGACTGGTCTGCCGCTTTGGTGTGCCAAACAGAGTCATCACCGGCAACGGCACGCTGTTCACAAGCCACACCTTCATGCAGTATATCCAAGACCTCGGCAGCAAGGTCTGTTTTGCTTCTGTGGCACATCCACGGAGCAATGGCCAAGCGGAGAGGGCAAATGCTGAAGTGTTGCGAGGCCTGAGAACGAAGACCTTTGACAAGATGCACAAGAGCGGAAGGCGCTGGATTGATGAGTTGCTGGCGGTTCTTTGGTCGATCAGGACGACGCCAAATCGAGCCACCGGCCAGACACCTTTTGCCCTGGTATACGGGGCAGAAACAGTTCTCCCGACGGAACTCATATACGGGTCACCTCGAGTGCTCGCTTATGATGAGCTTGAGCAAGAGCCGTTGCGCCAAGATGACGCGGCGCTCCTTGAGGAAGATCGTCTTCGGGCGGCTGTGAGAGCGGCACGCTACCAGCAGGCCTTGCGCCGCTATCACAGTCGCAAGGTTCATGCCTGAAGCTTTGAGGAAGGCGACCTTGTTCTTCGGCGTGTTCAGTCGGCCAAGAATTCCAACAAGCTGACGCCAAAGTGGGAAGGCCCTTTGTCGGTGTCAAAACCGGCAGATCTCGGGTAGGGGGTGTCGTGGTTCTAAGCCTGACAGTAGAATGGGGGGTAGGTATGGAGAGGCAAGATCCTAGCTATGGAGTAGTTGTATACGCAAGATGTTTACGAGTTCAGGCCCTTCTCGGAGGTAGTAACAGCCCTACGTCTCGGAGCCCGGAGGCGGTCGACCGTATTATGTGCGTATGAGTTACAGGGGTGCGAACCCTTGACACTGAGGAGGGGGGTGGCTTATATAGAGTTCGCCAGCCCCTCCGGCCCTTAGTTATGCAGGGTTAAAGATACATTAAGATAGGGGTTACCGTAACGCCCACATAAAGTGCTATGATGACCATAAAAGCTACTTAATGACCGACCGCTTGGGTGCAGATCGGCTTTAGATCTCCCGGTGGTCGAGTGGTTGGCTTCATGGTCGAGTGTCTTCCAGCTTGGTCGAGTGGAACTCTTCCGTGTCGATCGAAGGTAGTTTCTTCTAGAGATGTCCTTGAGGAGGGTGTCTTAGAGGTCCATGACCCTACCCTAGGTACATGACTTCATCATTAGCCCCCGAATGGATCGAGGTTTGAGTGGGGAAGGAGTTGAACATACTCCCGACTCATTCTTGTGCTGCAATTGTGTCTTGTCTTGGATCAAATGGACTTAAGTGATGGCGTCAACTTCTTTTTCAGTCGCCTTGTTCCATTCTTTGTATCCGTCGAGTGCGTTTTCTGTACTTGGCGATTTCCGAATGACAGGACGGGGGAAATCTTTTGTCTAACGATTTTCTCTGCGGCGCACGGATTTAGCGGGATTTGAATCTTTGGGAAACGAGCGGGACGGAGAGAGAGCCGCAGTAATCGGACGGGATAAGGCAAGGGCGCCTTGATCTCCGCGCCACCTTTTTCGCCATGTATCGCGCGGGCGACTGTTGCGAAATTCGACAGGATCGCCTGGGCCTACCGGTCAGTCACTCGGAAGCAACCTCATATAAGGCCCAGATCGGGATTTTTGAACAAAGTCGCTCCCCTTTCCTCCTTCCTTCCTTAGATTCATCCGGCGCTGCCTCCACCTCCGAACCGCTGCTCCACGCTTCCGGCCGGCAACAATGGTGAAAGAAAAGACAGCGGCTTTGGAACGGGCGAAGAAGGCGGCGCGAAGGCGAAGGGAGGGCGACCACCGGGCGGATCTCGTCAAGGGCCGGTTTGCCGCAGGGCTGGATCCAGGCGATCGGATTTGCTCGACCATCCGCCAAAAGATCTTGACGACTTGGCCAATGAGGGACTGATCCCTCATGGATCAGTGAGGCTTCCGGGGATGGAGTGGCAGCCGCAGCCTCAGGAGGGTGAGTGCGTCCTCTTAGCCACTCACGTCGACCACGGGTTTTCTTTGCCGCCCCACCCTTTCTTTCGAGGATTTCTGAACTTTTTTGGGGCACAACTCCACCACTTCACACCCAACTCTATCGTGTATCTCGCTGCTTTCGTCTCTTTGTGTGCGAATTTTTTGGGTTGTCGGCCGCATTGGGGCCTCTGCAAACACATTTTCACCTGTCGCTCCTAGACGGTGAAAAAGGCCAATCCGAGTGACGAGAGAACCCAAGTGATTCAGATGTGTGGGGGTCTTGGGGTCCAAATGAGAGGTAAGAGTTCTTTTCCAGCCATGATCCTTCCTGAGTCGGTTCGAGGGTGGCAGTCGACCTGGTTCTACTGCCAAGACCAGCCGACGCCAGGCGCCGACCGACTCCTCCTTTCTCCGTGGATCGAGTGAGCAAGCCGCCCTCTCAAGGTGGTCCCGGAGGAGAAGGCTCAGGTCAAGGTTTTGGTCAAGCGTGTAGTCCAGCTCATCCGTGACGGGGTGACTGGTATGGATCTTCTAGAGGTTTTTCTTCGACGGTGCATCCAACCACTTCAGTATCGAGACCATCCAATGTGGATGTATTCTAGCACTGATGACACCACTCGGGTCTACCCGGAGGAGGTCGAGGATGCCACACTGGAGAGATGGATGGCCGCCATCACTGGGAACAAAGATAACCCGCGAGGAGCCAGGAGGATCCCTCCACTCGACCAGTCGTACGAGCCAGACAAGGTTCAATCCCGTATCTTTGACTCTGACTCTGTTTACTCCATCTTGTTTGCTTAAATCGGTCGACTGACTTTCATCTTGTTTGTCTTCTTCCAGGTCACCACTGAGATGTACTCGATACCCAACGGGGCGCAGGAACCAGTTGATGAGGAGGATGGGAGCGGAGGTGAAAGCCTGGAGGAATGGCAGTCTGATGGTAGGGGGGACGAAGATGACGACAGCTCCGACGAAGAGGAGGAGGAGGAAGAGGAGGAAGAAGTCGACCCTTCTCGCATGGAAAGGCGGTCCAAGCTCACCCATGACCTCGCTGGTCGAAGGCAAGGCTATCGCGCTGTCGGGCATTCGATTTAAACGCCCTCGGACGACCTCTCCGGCGCCGATCGAAAAAGCGCCGGCCACCCCGAAGCGACACCGCCGGCCGACAAAGGTTTTGCCTAAGATGAAGATGGCTATCCCCACTATTTCCGCACAGCAGAACTTGAGCTTTTTGTTCAGCGAACATACTTTTGGTTGACTTGTTGACTGATCAACTGATTTCTGAAATCTGCTGCGCTGCCACCTCCGAGACCTCAATCAGAACGAAGACCGGAGATGGAAGATGTCATACTCTAACCTTGGTATGATCGCTGCAATTTTGCTTTTGGTCGATTGGATTTCCGCTTAACTTTGAATCTTTCTCGTAGTCCCTCCTCATGTCATTGATCTCCCGATGATGATGATGAGGCGCCGCTGAGGCGGAGGAGAACTAAGAAGGCACTCGCCGCAAGACTGCGCCAGTTGCATCGATGCTCGAGGCATCGGTTCATGAGGGTGGCAACACCACTGACTTCGTGTCTTTCGCCGTGCCATCGACGAGTATCCGCCTTCAACGCCGATCGCTGATCCGCCTTCCCTTTTCGCCACGCGCCACGCCCCGGAGGACCAAGTGGGTGCTGCTAAGGAGGCTATACGCCAAGCGGGGCTCATGATGGAGCAGATGAAGGTGGTCCGGAAGCCAGCCAAGCGCCTATGATGCCAGCTCAGCCTTCGTGAGCAACGCCCGTGTTAGTTGATCACCACTTGTTCTGTTAGGATATGCTACCGAAAAACTCTTCTTCTCAAGATTCAGATTCTGACACCCACCGGTGTGTCGATTGAATTTTCGGACTGGTGGGGCACGCCTGAGTGCACCCACCGGTGTAGTCCCCGAGACTATGGTGGATCACGGCAATGATCGTAGTCTTTATACTTTGTATCTTTTGATAACTTCTTTACTCGGTCTGGTCGGACCATGTCGAATGGAATTTGAATCCGTGGGGCACGCTGAGTGCACCCACGGGTGTAGTCCCCGAGACTATGGTGGATCGCGGGCAATGTAATCGTAGTCCAAGAACTCCTTTCTCTTTTTTTTCTTTTTGGTCGAATGATCGAACCGAAGTTCAGAGGATCGGTGGGGCACGCTAAGTGCACCCACTCGGGTGTAGTCCCCAGACTATCGTCAATATTTTGATTCGCTGTAGTCTTAGAAGCGCAATGATTTTTCTTAGTCACTCGGAAGTAACCTATCTGTGACGTCTGTCGACTGATTTTTTGCAGAAATCTTGCGAGCTTGTGGCTCGATACACTGAATCTGAGAACAAGCAGATCCAGCTCAACCTTGACTTGAGGCTTGCACAGGAGAACTTGCACAAGGCGAGAGACGAAGCAAAAGGTATGGCTGGTGAGATCTTGACGACTGTTTTTGTTTTCCTGTCCCTTCCTAATTCTGACCTCACTATTATTTTGCAAACAAAATGGAGGAGGCTCTGAAGAAGAAGGATCATGACCTTGCCGAGGCGCAACAAACAGCTTTGAACAAAACCAAGCTCGCGGAAGAGAAGTTGTCTTCAGTCGGAAAACATGAAGAAGAGAACGCCAATCTGAAAGCTGCTCTTGATGCGGCCAACAAGGAGGTTAGCCGACTGAAGAACGATAAGATAGCTCTGAGAGACAAGGTCATGAATCTGGCGGGAAGAGGAATGATCTAGAGGCTTATCCGGGAGGGCTCGCCAAGAAGCTATTCCTCATGCTTGAAGGTAATTCCTCTTATCTGACTGACTTGTTATCACCGACTCATCATAGAACCATTAGCTTGAACTCGAGTTGTGTTTGCAGAATTCTGTCGAACTTCGAGGAAGAGACTAGTCGAGTGGAGACAAGTCCGACCCCATTAACTCCCCGTGAAGGATGAAGCTGCCATGAATGTGCTCCGACCGAGTCTCGTGGTTGCTATGGTGGACTACCTCGCCGATCAAGGTTGCGGTGTCGCGGATCGACTCAACACTGCCAAAGTAAACACTTCAAAATGACCTCGAAGTCTTTAATGACTCGATCAATGACGCTCCAAGTCGAGTGCAGGAATGGAAGAAGTCTTCGCCGATGTGGTGCTGATGTCGCCTCGTCCCTGGTCCACGCTCATTGCAAGGAGGCGCGAGAGGAAAGGTTACGCCCATCAAAGTTGCCAATACCAAGAAGTACGATTCCGATCTTTCATGGAGACTTCCATTGGTGCTGCCACCAATCGCTGATGGGATTGACCTGGACCAGTTCAGAGCGCCTTCCAGCCCTCCACCGAGGAGTAAAAACTTCGTGATTCGCCTTAAATTTGCCTTGGAATGCCGAGTGATCCTCAGAATCGATAAACTTTAATGTGCTTGAGGCCTGGGTACTTCGCATCCTTAGGATGTTATCCGAACTTTACTTATCGTCGAAATATGCTTTTGTTTGCCTTCGAGTGAACTTTGCTCTTCACTCGGATTATGCTTCAATGCTTGAGATGCAGCTCTAAGGCGGATCCAGTCGACCTACACTTCGTTGTTCTTGCAGGCGCAGGAGAAGGAAAGAGTAGACCTGCACCTCGTCGTCCTTGTGGATCGGGAGGGAGTGCACGTTGTACTTGTGGCGCAGCTCCTAAGGAGAAGGCAGCAGTCGACCTGCACCTCGTCGTCCTTGCGGATCGGAATGGAGCACATGTTGTACTTGTGGCGAGTTCAAGGAGAAGGTAACAATGACCTGCACCTCGTCCGTTCTTGCGGATCGGGATGGAGCGACGTTGTACTTGTGGCGCTGCTCGAAGGAGAAGGTAACAGCTTGACCTGCACCTCGTCGCCCTTATGGATTGGAATGGATTTCGCATTTAGGCGTAGTACTCGATCTGCAGCTAAGCCTCCGAGTGGGAGGGTTGCTTCCACTCGGTAGGATTTTTTAAACTTAGGCGAGTACTGGACTGAGCTAAGCCCCTGAGTGGGAGGTTTGGTCTCCACTCGGTAGGATTTTTCAAACTTAGGCGAGTACTGGACTGCTGCTAAGCCCCCAAGTGGGAGGTTTGCTCTCCGCTCGGTAGGATTTATTAAGCTTAGGCGAGTACTGGACTGCAGATAAGCCCCCGAGTGGGAGGTTTGCTCTCCAGTCGGTAGGATTTTTCCAACTTAGGCGAGTACTGGACTGCTGCTAAGCCCCCGAGTGGGAGGCTGGCTCGCCACTCGGTATTATTTTCAGATACTTAGGCGAAACGGATTCGCAGCTAAGCCCCCGAGTGGGAGGCTGCCTCTTCACTCGACAGGGATCTTTTTTACAAACTTAGGCGAAACAGGTTCGCGGCTAAGCCACCCACTGGGGGAAATTTCTTATGTAAATGAAAAGTAATAACAATCACTGGGAAAATTATAACATTCTTGTCATTGATAAACAAACTACATAGGTACTTTTATTACATCTCACCCGAGTGAGTTCTTAAGTGTAAAAGGGGCGGAGCAGCTCCGCATTCCAGGCTCGAGGCTCATCAATTTGGTGTTCGATGTTGTAAAGATGGTAAGCTCCATTGTGGAGAACTCTGGTGACGATGAAGGGACCTTCCCAAGTGGGAGCGAGCTTGTGTGGTTTCTGTTGATCCACTCGGAGGACCAAGTCCCCTTCTTGAAAGGCTCGGCTCTTCACATTTCTAGCATGGAATCGACGCAAGTCCTGCTGATAGATGGTCGAGCAGATCAGGGCCATCTCTCTCTCTTCTTCAAGGAGGTCGACTGCATCTTGTCGGGCTTGCTCCGCTTCAGCTTCAGAGTAGAGTTCGACTCGGGCGACAGAAGCAGATCACTCGCAGAACTGCTTCAGCCCATAGACCATAAAGAATGGAGTTCTCCCAACGATCGATTAGGAGTGGTCCTTAATCCCCAAAGAACCGACGAAGTTCGTTGACCCACGCCTCCCGCTGCATGCCCGAGATCACGATCAATCGAGGTTTCAGTCCTTTGAGAATTAGACCATTTGCTCGCTCGCTTGTCCATTTGATCGGGGTGAGCAATCAAGCATAGTCGACTCGCAAGGTTCTCGAGAGGCTAAAAGGCTTTAAATTTGTCGGAATCAAGTTTGACCCATTGTCAGTGATGATGTTGTGCGGAACTCCATATCTGAATATCAACTCTCTGATGAAACTGATAGCAGTGCACACATCAAGGTTATTGATAGGTTTAGCTTCGATCCATTTCAGAACTTTTCGATCGCCACAAGCAAATGAGTGAAACCGCTCCTGCCAGTTCTCAGTGGTCCAATCATATCCAACCCCCAAACAGCGAAAGGCCAGACGAGTGGAATGGTCTTCAATGCTGAGGCGGGTTTGTGTGACATATTGGAGTAGAACTGACATCCTTCACACTTGTCGACTATTTCCTTTGCCATTTCATTTGCTTTTGGCCAGTAAAATCCCGCTCGGTATGCTTTAGCCACGATGGTCCGAGAGGACGCATGGTGACCACAGGTCCCCGAGTGGATATCATCAAGAATTATCTGACCATCTTCCGCGTTATGCACTTCGGTCGACTCACCACGCTTTCCGAATAAATGTCCCTTGATCACAAGAAGGCCTTGGATCGCGGACGATCCGTCGAGCCTCTTCTTCGCTCTCGGGAGCTCTTTCCTCGTGATATACGCTGATGTACGATACTTCCAATGGGAGTGATGACCACGACTTCCATGATCAGGTCGACCACCGCTGGGACCTCAACTTCACCGGATCTGGCACTTTTTGGCTGTGGAGCTTCTTCAAAGGAAAGGATCCTCTTGAATCGACGGTGCGCGGATGTGCTCCAAAAACACATCACCGGGAATGGCTTCCTTCTTGGACCCTATTTTCGCCAAATCCTCAAGAGCTTGATTTTTCAACCGGGTATATGATGAAGCTCTAACCCTCAAACTTCTTCTCTAGCTTCCTCATCTGCATTACGGTAACCAGTCATGGCTGGACTTCGACGCCCCACTCCTTCATCACCGATTGACCACTAGATCTGAGTCGCCATAAACCATGAGGCGACGGACGCCGAAAGTGAAATGGCCATACGCAACCCATACAAAGTTGCTTCAGATTTCGCTTCATTGTTGGAAGAATCAAAGTGAATCTGGAGCACGATTCGAGCTTATCTCCTCGGGGAAACCAATACTACCCAAAGACCGAACCATTCAGCATCTTGGAACCATCAAAGAACATAGTCGAGTGCTCCGAGTGAACTTGAGTCGGTAACTGTTGTTCAATCCACTCGGCGATGAAATCTTCTATTGCTTGAGACTTGATGGCCTTCTTTGCCTCAAACTTGATATCAAGGGGAAGAAGTTCAATCGCCCATTTCGCCACTCGACCAGTTGCATCTCTGTTGTGCAAAATCTCTGATAATGGGGTGTCGCTGACGACTGTAATGGAATGATCAGAGAAGTAATGAGCAACCTTCTTCGCGGTCATATAAATCCCATACACAAGCTTCTGATAATGAGGGTATCTTTGCTTTGACGGGGTTAATAGTTCAGAAAGATAATAGACTAGGAGCTGAACTTTGAAGGCCTTTCCTTCCTCTTCCCGCTCGACCGTAAGTACTGTACTGACGACTTGTCCTGTGGCTGCAATGTAAAGCAGCAACGGCTCCTTGCTGATTGGGGCAGCAAGCACCGGCTGGGTGGAGAGCAGAGCTTTGAGCTCTGCAAACGCTGCATCAGCTTCAGAGTCCGCCAACTTGTCCGACTTCTTCATCACCGGTAAAGAGGCAATGCCTTTTCACCGAGGCGAGAGATGAATCGACTTAAAGCGCCAAGCATCCAAGAAGCTTCGACATCGCACACGCATGTATGCTTCATTCGAGTATAGTGCCAACTTTTTTCGGTTAGCCTCGATTCCTCGCTCGTAAACAAGAAAACCGAGTAACTTTCCGCCAGAACTCGAATGTGCACTTTGATGGATTAAGCTTGATATCATACCTCCCGAGATTGGCAATGTTTCAGCAAGGTCACCAACAGGTCGAACCTTCCGTGACTTGACCACAATGTCATCCATGTATGCCTCCACATTCCGACTGATTTGAGTGAGTAAACACTTCAATCATCCTCATGAACGTGGCTCCGCATTCTTGAGGCCGAATGGCATGGTGACATAACAGAAGCACCCGAATGGAGTGATGAAAGTTGTTTTGATCTCATCGGGTCCATACAAACGGATCTGATGGTACCCGGAATACGCGTCTAAGAAAGACAACCGCTCACATCCCGCAGTCGAGTCGACTATTTGGTCGATGCGGGGGAGAGGAAAATAATCTTTCGGGCAGGCCCGATTGATATATTTGAAGTCGATGCACATGCACAGTGAATTGTCCTTCTTAGGGACCATGACAACATTGGCGAGCCACTCGGAGTGGTAAATCTCTCGGATAAACTCTGCTGCCAAGAGCCGAGCCACCTCCTCGCCAATGGCCTTTCTCTTCTGGACGGCGGACCGTCAAAGATGTTCTTTGACAGGTTTAACTTTTGAGTCGACCAGAGACGATGCTCAGCCACCCCCTGAACACCCGCATGTCGCCAGCTTCCATGCAAAGATATCCCAGTTCTCACGGAGGAACTAGATGAGCGCTTCTTCCTATTTGGAGTCGAGTGTTGTTGAGATGTGAGTCGGAGCAGCATTGGGATCAGTCGGATGAATATGAATCGGTTTCGTCTCCCCGGAAGACTGAAATGTCGACTCCGTGGCGGGCTTCTTGGCTCGCAACAAATCACTCGGGTCTGCAGTTTTCGGTACTTTGCAGCTCGACCAACGCCATCCGAGCATCAGCGATCTTAGAGCCTTCGAAACACTCTTCGCCTTTTTCCGATTGCCGCGATGGTGATCACACCTTTAGGACCTCGCATCTTCGCTTGAGGTACACATAACATGGTCGAGCCATGAAACGCGATATGCCGCCTCCCAAAGATAGCGTGATAAGCGCCTGAAATCCACGACCTCAAAGGTCAACTTTTCTCACTTAAAATTTTGTAGTCACCAAAACCACATCGAGAGCAATTTGGCCGAGTGACTCAGCCTTGTTTCCGTGAATGACTCCATGGAAGCTCATGTTGTCGGTGCTGAGTCCGACATCGTAATGCCCATCCCTTTCAACGCCTCTACATACAATATGTTCAAGCCATCGCCACCATCCATCAAAACCTTAGTTAGTCGAGTGCCTTCGACGACCGGGTCGACCATCAACGCTTGCCTCCTGTGGGTGGCTATGTGTTGGGTGATCGACCGGTCGAACGTGATGGCGGTCTCGCACCATTTCAGTAATCGGGTGTCGCCGAGCGACCATATTCACTTCAGGGTTGATAACTTTCAATCGACTTTTGCTTTCAACGCCAAGAAAATCATCGAGTGGAATTGACCCGAGGAATCCACCGTCACTATCTTCCTTGTCCTCAACTTTGTCCAACTCATTTTCCTTGTCCTTGGGCTGCTTCCACTAGAACTGCTGAATAAGAGCCGGCACTTTCGAGTGGTACGCTTTGGGTAAATAAGTTTACCTCTTCATCTTTCTTCGTGTGAATGTGACATGGCAAGTCCAACACATCATTTCCATCTTGGTCTTTCACTTTCTAGGGTTCCAAGGCCCTTGGGTTTCTTGAACTTTCCTCGAGTCACGCCAAGGCTTCTCCAGAGCAGCTGGCTCGGCTTTCCGCTTCGCTTCCGATCGAGTTCCTCCCCGTTTCATTAGCGGCTGACTTGTACTTGCCACTCCGAGCCGATCCTCTTCTTCACCATTGGCATTTGGTGGCAATCTCCATCATCCGACTCAGGTCATGTCTCCGTCCGACCAATTTCAGACTCAACTCTTCGTTTTAACGCCTTCCTTGAAGGCATGATCGCTCGATGATCGATACATTCTCATCGTGGTGGTGCAAAGTGATCCATCTCTCGATGTAATCCTCGTAGTTTCATTCGACTTCGCACACACGATCGCAACTCACAATCCTGCTGGCCGCTTGCAAGTTCCTTCAAATGTCCTCGACAAACACTCGGGCAAGATCTTCCCAAGTGTAAATGCTGTTGGTGCTAATCGATTCAGCCATGCTCGACGATCCCTCCAACATAAGTGGCAGGTGTTTCATGGCCACTTCATCGCTGCGCCGCCCGATCTGAACAACCACTCGGTAGTCCTCAAGCCAAGTATCCGCTTAGACTCACCAGTGAACTTATCGACTCGCCGCCAACCTGGTTGGGAGGAATCACCGCGCTCGATGGCTCGCTAAAACACTCGTCCCGAGACGTACTGCTGCCGATGGGCGATTTTGCCATGGTTTTCTCGGTTAGCTCTGCTCCTCGCCGACAGACCTTGAAGGATGACGGATCTCGATCAAATCCTTCGCCCAACACCGTGGTCAAGGCTCGCCGCCTTGTTGCCGAGGCGATATGACCCACCCCTTTGGGGAGGAGGGCACTTGACGCCGATCATCACGATCGAATCGGTCCTCATATCGCCACGCCGCCTCCATGCCCCTCACGCCCAGGTGATCTTGGGCTGTGTGCCGATCGACTGTATTCGCAGCGACGGATCTGCTGTGAATCCTGTTCCGCGACCGTGATACAACTGAATTTTGATCTCCGCTGCCCGGAGCAAATCTCGATCCGAGTAAGCCTCGCCAGTCCGATCGAGAAGGCTGAATGGACTCGCTATACGGGCTGCAGCTGCTAGATTCTGAATGGGAGTTCGGTATACCTGAGTTGGTTGTGGAAAGAGTTGACGCCGATCGACGACGGGACCCGTTGTTGCGACGCTCACGAGCACTTGCCGGAGATTTTCCACCGAAAGCGCCAGCCAAGTTGGCCAAACGCGCATCTTCTAAGGCACGGGCCTCGGGGTTTCTCCAACGATAGGAGTGTGAAGCGATCCATGTTCCGGGCGGCGAGCTCCTCCTCTCGCAGCGAAGTGAGGGGCTCGGGTTGGTACTCTTCGTGAGCTCGCTTCCAGCTCGCCTCCGCCAACGCCCGCTGGCGGGGGAAACCAGAGGACTGCGTGGTCTGTCGACCATCGTAACCTCCGCCGCTGGATCGCTGCTGTCGCACTCGGATGCGCTCATGGAGCCGCCAACAGATCGAATAGTCAGAGGGATTCGCCGGGCTCGATTGCCGCGACTTGGGAGTGGCCGATCAAGGGCCACCGCGCGCCTCACCCACCGCTGAAGCCTCGATCGACCGGAGCGCTTGCGCCGCGCGAGATCGGGAGGAGGACGCACAAGAGCCGATCGACATCGGTCGACGGCTGCCGCAGAAGGACACCGCGGACGCACGCGCGAAAGTGCGTCGCCCGCTGGATGGGGAGGCGCCAACGCCGAGTGGAGCCTCCCGCAACCAAGCGGAGTCGCCGGCAATGAACGTGAGCGCCGAGACGGATCTCGCGCCCTCAACCAAAACTCCACCAAACCATGCTGAATGGGATCGGAAAATGGAACTTCTCCAACAAGTCGCGAAGACACCTGCCCCATGGTGGGCGCCAACTATCGTGGTTCTAAGCCTGACAGTACAATGGGGGGTAGGTATGGAGAGGCAAGATCCTAGCTATGGAGTAGTTGTATACGCAAGATGTTTACGAAGTTCAGCCCTTCTGGAGGAAGTAACAACCCCACGCCCTCGGAGCCGGAGGCGGTCGATCAGATTATGTGCGTATGAGTTACAGGGTGCGAACCCTTGACACTAAGGAGGGGGTGGCTTATATAGAGTTCGCCACCCTCCGCCCTCGCTATGCAGGTTAAAGATACATTAAGATAGGGGTTACCGTAACGCCCACATAAAGTGCTATGATGACCATAAAAGCTACTTAATGACCGACCGCTTGGGTGCGATCGCTTTAGATCTCTTGGTGGTCGAGTGGTTGGCTTCATGGTCGAGTGTCTTCCAGTTGGTCGAGTGGAACTCTTCCAGGTCGACTGAAAGGTAGTTTCTTCTAGAGATGTCCTTGGGGAGGGTGTCTTAGACAGGTCCATGACCCTACCCTAGGTACATGACTTCATCAGGGGGTCCCGAACTGTGCGTCTAGGCGGATGGTAACAGGAGACAAGGGACACGATGTTTTTACCCAGGTTCGGGCCCTCTCGATGGAGGTAAAACCCTACTCCTGCTTGATTAATATTGATGATATGGGTAGTACAAGAGTAGATCTACCACGAGATAAGAGAGGCTAAACCCTAGAATCTAGCCTATGGTATGATTGTTGTTCGTCCTGCGGACTAAAACCCCCCGGTTTATATAGACACCGGAGAGGGTTAGGGTTACACAGAGTCGGTTACAATGGAAGGAGATCTACATATCCGTATCGCCAAGCTTGCCTTCCACGCTAAGGAAAGTCCCATCCGGACGCGGGACGAAGTCTTCAATCTTGTATCTTCATAGTCCAGAGTCCGCCAAAGGTCATAGTCCGCCATCCGGACACCCCGTAATCCAGACTCCTCAAGAGCTCCCTCGAACCAGCTTCAATGACGATTTAGTCCGGGCGCGCAGTTTGTCTTCGCATTCCAAGGCGGGTTCTCCTCCGAATACTTATAGAAGATTTTGGACACGAGGATAGTGTCCGCTCTGAAAAATAATTTCCACATAACACCGAGAGAGAATAGTATTTACACAAATACAATCTGCCGACGATTCCGCCAGTGTCATCACACCACGCCAAGCCGTTATTCAATCGCTTTTACTGTCTCACCTCAGCGCTTAGCGAGGCGGTTTCTTGGCACGCCTTTTCAAAGCAGAGATCGTGTCCCTTATTCCGGATTCTCATCAATACGGGCGTGATAACTCAATCGCGCCGCTGGCACGCCTCCTCTATCAAAGGCGAGTCCCTAAACGGTCAGGGGAGGGCTCTTGGTATTCAACCTCCTTATAAAGAGACCAAGGCTCTACTCCTTTCTTTCAATCTCAATCGAATCCGCCTCGCCGAAGTTCCAAGACCCAAAGCTCCAGATTTAGGCGCCGGACCTTCGATGATGTCCGCCCAACCTTCAAGGTCGGTGGATGCCTTCCTCCATTACGGAAGAAGACGTGCAAAGCTGTGAGATGCCGTATTTAACCGCGAAATCTCGATAGGCTGCCTGCTCAAGGGCAGGTTATTCCCACTCCCAAGCCCGTGTGAACGTGGTGGTTCAAGGCCTCACTTCCTTCGGGGTTAGGCTTCCGACGGACCCCTTCGTGAGGGGGGGGTCATGTTTTATTATGGGCTAGAATTTCACGACTTGGATCTGAGTCCATCCTCCACATCTCATCGCTCATCGTCAGTGCGAAGCCTTCCTCCGCATTACCCCTCACTTCGGATTGTGGCTCAAGACCTTCAAAGTAGAGCCGAAGATGATCAAGGGGCGGCAAGCGGAGTGCGGAGGGGCTGTTATAATCAAGAATGCTGACGCTCCATGGCCCGAGGGCTCTTTCCAAGAGGAGTTCAGCTTATGGCAACGAGAGTGGTTTTATATCACAGCGCCCAGAGGCACCAAGTGGGTGGCGCCCCTGTCTTCGCTGGTCCTCCCCATGACTGGCATCATGGGTCAATAAAGGGCTCGACTGGGGGCCGTCCAAGGACGTGCCCTTGTTGCAGGGCCGCATTCAAGATCTCCTAGAAAGAGACATCAACCTGGCCGTAGTGGCACAGGTCATGTTGATTCACCGCACTATGCCCTGCAAACGCCGCCCCCTTCGCCTGTGAGAGTTTAATCCGGAGGGACCACGAGCTCTCCAACACTTTACGGGCATGACACCCATGGAGATGTATAAATTGTTCTTCGGATCACAAGCAATGTGTCCGGACCTGACCGAGGATGCATGTCTAAGCTGCAATCGCCCGGATACTCAAGTAAGTAGCCCTGTACCCGGACACGTTATCCGTATATTCATCATAAAATTGCCCTTAAAGGAGTTGTCCCTTTAAACAGGAGTGGATAGAGAAAGCAAAGCTGATCAGGTGTCCGGCCCCCCTCCCGGAGACCACGCCGGATCCCGTGTTAACCAGGATGCTGGAGGTTGCGCCTTTGGAAGAAGGCGAATGGGGGAACAAGGAAGCTACCGTCTCCTCGAAGGAGGCTATCCGGAAAGTAGGGATCGAGAATCCCTCTATCTAGGGAAAGAAGAGGACCACCTCTGAAGATCCGGAGACCATGGTCTCAAAGTGGGGGAAGAGATCTTCGCCGAGGGTCCCGGCGGAAGTGCCTCGGTCGTGACTGTGCCCTCAAGGGATCAGCCTCCAATGAGCCGTAAGTAGAGAGGGAGTTTCCAAATAAGAGACATCCCTATTTTATTCCTGAGAAAGACAACTGAATTTTTACCTTGTAGTTCGGATCTCCGCCTTCGCAGAGAGCTCATCTTCGTGGGATCTTCGTCCGAGATGATGGAGAGCGGAACGCCTTCCTGCCGCATCGCTTATGGTAGGCGGGCGACTCGAGGTGTCGCCTCGAGGGTTTTCTCGAATCCGCAGGCCGAAAGCAGCCATATGGCTCCCCAAAGCCCTCCGCTACCACCTTCGGAAAAGGCCATCGACGAGTCCGCACCGCCGGGTGCACGGTCGGAGGATTTGAAGGATCTCTCGGTGAGCGCCTATCTCGAAGAACATCGCATTGATGGGCACGGTGATTGAAAGGATTTCATCCGTGGAGAGCGGTTGCACGAGGCCGTCAGAGTTTATCGACAGGTTTTGAGGTACGGAAATGATGTACCTTTTGACAGCTTCGCATATAAAAGATGCGCCTGTATAGATAGTAGTTCTCGAGACTCGTGCGTTGTCAAAGATGACAAAGCGCCGAGGATCATAATCCCAGGTATAACATGTCGTCTTCCTATGTAGGTGGCGGCGTTTGGTGGCTAGCCGGACCGATGAATTTGCCGAGCTAAAGTGGGAACTTGACGGGCGGATGCCGACATCGCGCTTTGTCAACAAAGCGGTTGGACGAGTCGCAAGGTATGAAATTTTCTCCGCGGACACCTGGTAAGGGGGCTTGATGACCTTGCCTTACAACATGTATGCTTGATGCAGATGGTGTCGCTGCCATGGAGAACCTTCGTGCGGAACTCGCCCGAGCCAAGGAGCAGGCCAGAAAAAGTGATGCGGCTGCCTTGAAGGCGGCCAAGAGCTGAAAGTTTAACATGCTGCTCATCGCCAAGCAGGAAGGAAATGGCCGAGATGGCGGTGAAGTTGAAGGATGCTGCCGACCGCTGCAAGCTTCTTGAAAAGAAAGATCGGGCGGAACAAAAGGACCTAGAGAAGGCCACTACCGAGGCCAAGGATGCTCGCTCTGCAATGAGAGCCATGAAGCAGGAGCTACGTCAGGCCGGAGATATCGCGGCTGGAAAGCCCTTCATGCTGCGGATGAGGTTCGGGGATCCCAAGTATGCTCAGTTGGACCAGCTGTGGAGTGTGGCGGATACTTATCTGGATTTGGCGGCAAGTACCGCGGACGCGACCGAACACTTCCGAGATCAAAAGGATCACGAAGTGGAAAAGCTTTTTTGGTCGCAGTTCCACAATCCAGAGCGCCCACTTCCATTATCCGAGCGATTGGCCGAATGGGCGGAGCTGAATAGGTTATCCGAACTTGCCATGAAGGAAGTCGTGAGCCATCTATGGCCGGAGGGGCCTGAGCCGAAGAGTTATTTTGGTTTGGTGCAGCAGTTCCTTGGTGCGGTGCCCCGTATCAATGCAATGAAGAGGTCAGCATGCATAGAGGGTGCGCGGATGGCTCTAGCCCGTGTCAAGACATACTGGGCGGAGATGAAGACCACCGACGTTGCATCCCAAGATTCGGACGGGAGCCGAATACCTGCCGAGCACTATTTTCAGGAAGTTCTGCAGGGCGCTCGTTTAATAGAGACGCAGTGCTCGAAGGACATCATGTTCGAATAACATGTATAACTGTAAGACAATGTTTCGATGTAATATAAAAGATTTTTATACTTGTGCCTGCAAGAATTAAAATACCTCCTGTGCGGCCGTTAATGTATATGTGTATATAACCTGAAAGATGGCAGTCTTCGGCTTCAGCCCCCACACATATAATGCGGGGGTGTTCGCAAAAGGCGCGTTTTCACACTTGATCCAACGTCTTGGTCCTATAAAGGAGGTGATAGCGTAGCAAACTAGGTAACCAGACTATAATGCTTTATCACTTTCACTTAGCCATAGGAGTTTGACAGTGGGGCTACTATATAGCCCCTAGGGGCACCGCGCTCGCCCGAATTCAGGGCACGTGTGTGCCTGACCGGGAAACGGCCCTTCGTTAATGCGGAGGAATCCTAAAGATTCTAGTGGGTCATCGAGTGGTTGACCAGTCTCACGCTACATCATGACAGCTGGGCCGCTTTCATCGAGGTGCTCGCCCGCCGAACCGGGCACAATCGCAGAGTTCTCCGGTGCCGCCTTAGCTGATAGAGCGGAACGTAAGGCAGCAAACACAGGAGCCGGGCAAACCCAACATTTGACCAAAGACATGATTCGAGCTGATGCATATAAGGCCAACTCGCGACGCCAACACTTCCTAAGGTATTCGGTCTTTATGAAAACGGGCTGAACAACGCCTTATTAATAAGCCCCGTGTCCAGTGTACGCAAAGTTCTCGACGTGGCCGATGCTAAGACGCCAGCCTCCACCTCGGTTATAGCAAGAAACCGGGGATGTATCAACAAGAGACAGTAAAAAGGTTTACGAGGGTCTTAATCTGAAAAGAATCTTGCAACGAAGTCCCCACTGCACGCTCTGCCTGTGTTCCGCGCAGCCGTATCCTCGACGGGTGTAGCACGGTGTTCATCTGTAAAAGAGAGGAACTTAGTTGAAAAAAATCATGCGAAAATGTACGTTACATTAAATAAACAAAGTACGCTTTTTTAAAAAAAAATGAATTAAATTGAGATTTATTGTCTCTTGTTGTACATGTGCGGAGCCCCTTGAACGGGGGTATGCGGCTAGTAAGCCCTTACGCCGGACTCGTCTAACCATGTCCGGGGTCTGAACGACCTGTTTAGGTGCTATGCCTAATGAGGCCGGTTTAGTGTGTGTGGTTGTTAATGCAGCCGAACAATCTTCCATGCTCGAGGAACACTCGATATTTACCTTTAATGAGATGATGCCTCGTGGACCGGGCATTTTAAGTATAAGGGATGCATAATGCGGTATTGCGTTAAAGCGGGCGAAAGCTTCAAGGCCCCAGAGTGCTTGATAGCTGCTTGTAAATGGGGTGATGTGGAAGGTTAGCTTTTGCGCGTAAAGTTGTCGGGTGAGCCTAACATAACTTCTAACAGGAGAGAGCCCGCATAATGGGCATCTGGCCAAGGCCACCCCTTGAAAGGAAGTGTTGCTTTGACGAATTGTTGTTGGGTCTATCCCAGCTTATGGATTGTGTCCTGATATATCAGGTTTAAATCACTGTCGCCGCCCATTAGAACTTGTGTAAAGTGGAGTCCGCCAATTATCGGATCTAATACCAAGGCAGTCCAGCCTGCTCCGGATACTTCTAGAGTAATCCTCGATGGTCGAAGGTGATTGGTTTTAACAACCAGTGGCGGACTCTCATGATAGGGCCGTGTGGCTGCGATCTCTATGGGCGCCACTATTTTCTCCCTTTTGTCACTTGAAGTGAATTTACTGTTTTGACTTCTGTGTGAAGTTCTTTGTTTTCCGGTGCTCTGCTTGTGGGGTTCGTCATCGTCCTCGCTTGGTGTGTCGAGCCCCTTGTGTTCGGCGTTGTGTTTGCCGGATTGCTTGAAGACCCAACAATCTCTGTGGGTATGGTTTGCAGGCTTCCCGGGAGTACTGTGTATTTGACATATCTTGTCCAAGATTTTGTTTAAGTTAGCTAGCTCGTCCCTGTTATCTTTGGGGGCAGCTTTTTTGATTCTGCCGAGAGCTTTTGAATCCGCGCTGATCGCCGTGTTTCTTCGGCTGTTTCCTTGGTCCGCGCTAGTCCTTGCTGCGTCGCGTTTCCCGTTTCCATCCCTAACTTCAGATGTACTTGGGTCGCTGGTATTGCATCTTGCCAACCAGCTGTCCTCTCCTGCGCAAAAGCGGGTCATGAGGCTTGTTAGTGCGGCCATTGTTCTTGGCTTTTCTTGGCCGAGGTGTCTGGCGAGCCATTCGCCTCGGACGCTGTGTTTGAAAGCTGCTAAGTTTTTGGCGCCAGATAGTCGATTATCTGGTTCTTTTAGTAAGAAATCTGTTCCAGAGTTTCCGGCTGACTCTCCGTGTTGTTGAGTTATGTGACTTAGATCATCTCAGATCCGGAGGTCGGACATAAGTCCTTGAAAATTTGCCCAAAAGCATCCTCGAGCTCTTCCCAACTTCCGATGGTGTTTTCGGAAGGCTTTTGAGCCAATGCCGGGCTGGCCCTTTGAGTTTGAGGGTAAGTATTTTATGGCGTGAGATAATCTCCTCTAGCCATGTGTATGTGGAGGATGTAATCTCAATCCGCACTCCGGGTCTGTTGTTCCGTCAGATGCCTCTATGTTTACGGGCTTGAATCCTCGCTGGAAATTCATGATCCAGCACCTCATCGGTGAAACATAGGGGTGTGCGCGCCTCTATATCCGGGCATACCGCGATGTTCGGATATTTGATGTGTTGCATTGCTTACTAGAGCTTGCTTTCTTGGCCCATAGATAGATCTGGCTGGGCCATCATTTTGATGTGAATCTCAGCGGATCGCGTCGGCTTGTGTGCGGTGTCCTTCGCCGCACTGTGTTGGCTATGGGGTCGCTTTGTCCGACCGGTGGCTTCCTTTATCATTTTTGAATGCGGAGGCTCTAAGGCCTCATCATCAAATTCGCAGTAATTTTCGCTCGGATAGCTCTTTGTGTGGCGATCGTCGCCAGATTTGTTCACGGTGTTGAGTACTTTGCTCCATCTAATTCTGAGTGCATCTTCCGCTGTTTTGAGCTTCCGCTTCGCTTTCTTCAAGGCTAAGCGCAGTGGCGACGAGCCTTTTTGAGGTTCTTCGCTTCCAAGAACTTGTCCGCGTGACGCCGTCCGGACTGTTGTCTTCACCAGGGGCGGGTTGTTTATCCAAGTTGCCCTGTTCGGGCGTTTGCTCGATGGCATGTCCGTCGTCCGCTGGTTCACCCTGCTCTATGGCTGGGTCTGTATGGCTGTTTTCTCTGTCGAGGTGGGGTTTGGAGCGGCGCTTACGCCGCCGCTTTGATTGCATTTCGAGGGAACGGTCCCTCGTTGCGTCCCTTTGTTCCTCGTCGTCGTTTCCTTTAGGTGTATCAACCATGTATACATCGTGAGATGGGGTGGTTGTCCAGCGGCCTATAGGCGCTGGTTATCGTTCGCTCTCGCATCGCCGCCCATACCGCCGATGTCTTCGGAGTCGGTTAAGCATGTCGGTTAAATCATCGACGCGGCTACAAAGTGGGTGGTGGGTGGGCATTGAATTTCTTCGTCGTCCGCATCCCAACCTTCCCGACCATAATCAGGCCGGGCTCTCCGATAAAGAGAGAGACTTTAGTGAATTCAGAATGTCGCCGAAGGAGAGTGCCGAAAGATGTCCGCGGGCGGTGAACTCGTTATCGGGCGCCCAATCAGATTCGATTGGGGGGCGCGGAAGGTTCGGAGTCCGGAAAGGAGTCCGCACCTTGAGTCACAAGCGCCGCAGCGACAGGTATGGTGTTCGCCCGATCGTCGTGGAGATTGCAGCCCCGAGGCGGTGTCAGCCACCCGCCCTCGATAGGGCGCAATCGGCCCGAGCTAAGGGTCGGAGCGAAACTGTGCGCCTCCGTGACACTTTTCGCGACAGAGCTAGATCATGCCCATCGTAATAAAGGCGGCGCGCTATGGCTGTGGCTCAACCCGCCGAGGATCAAGTCTCCACGGACGCCGGCCGTAGTTCAAACTTCCGAATCTGACCGATGGCCGGGCGAGCTTAATCTGCTCCGATGGCTGCTTAATTGGCCCGCAGTGAAAAGCCGCAGAATATTTAAGATCTGTCCGGGAGAAAAGTCTCACCGGACCGCGTTGTTGTTGATGATCAAGGAGCCATCGGGCCTAAAGGTGACGACACGAGGAACTCTCAATGAAAGCACAAATGTCGTGTCAAAACCAGCGGATCTCGTAGGGGGTCCCGAATGCAAGGCCTAGGCGGATGGTAACAGGAGACAAGGGACACGATGTTTTTACCCAGGTTCGGGCCCTCTCGATGGAGGTAAAACCCTACTCCTGCTTGATTAATATTGATGATATGGGTAGTACAAGAGTAGATCTACCACGAGATCAGAGAGGCTAAACCCTAGAAGCTAGCCTATGGTATGATTGTTGTTCGTCCTATGGACTAAAACCCCCCGGTTTATATAGACACCGAAGATGGTTAGGGTTACACAGAGTCGGTTACAATGGAAGGAGATCTACATATCCTTATCGCCAAGCTTGCCTTCCACGCCAAGGAAAATCCCATCCGGACACGGGACGAAGTCTTCAATGTTGTATCTTCATAGTCCAGGAGTCCGGCCATCCGGACACCCCCTTAATCCTGGACTCCCTCACCCTTATCGGGTAATACGAGTCACCAGGCCTGGCGCAGTCCGCCTGGAGACCGAAGATGCCGTCCTAGTGAGAAACTCCTGGAACATCGAGCATCTTCGCAAGTTTTACCCATAAGGCGCGGCCTGCCGGGCCTCCCGGCAAGCCACCTTTTGTACAAGCTTTGCCCGCAAGGCATGTGACCCTTTGTACATAGCCAGGCGCAGACCCTGAGCATAAATAAATGAAGCGCTGGCACCCTAAGTTATAGCATGCATGCTAGGTCGAGTCTCTTCCTTGGTTAGGGTTGATAGTGCTTGGCTGCAACTAACCCCTAGCCTAGAGGTCGAGTGCGCGTCTTTTTGTTCCTTTACTGTCCTCCTTTGGTTCGCAGGGCACATGAGCACTTCTGCTGAGCTACTCGGAAAGAAGGAAACGGACCGGCGCCCCGACCCCGGCAAACTGGAGTTACCGGGGGCTACAAGCACAAGGATCCAACCGCAGCAAGATGAAATTGCCGGGGGCTGCAGATCCAGATAAGTCCTTTATCCTCTGTCATGCATTTCGGAACCGGACTGGGTATGTGAAACCTCGTTTTTATCTCTAGGCTGCCGTGCTCCCCTTTTTCCTACACCTAAGGATTATTTCCTGGGTACGGATTTGGTCGTAGCCGTGGCAGCAAGGAGGTGGGATGAGGGGCCTGAAGCCCACTTCATCCCTGCCTCCGACAGGAGCGCGAGAACGGTCGAGTGGAGTGGGGGGACGGCAAGGCCTGTTGCCGGGCGAAAAACGTTTATCTTAAACAATAACAAGGATTCGCTCCTTGTCACGGGATTTACCCGCGATCGAAAAACCCGGCATGCATCCCTTTTTCATTAAAAAACATCCCATACAGGTACAGTTCGTGCGAGATGAAAAACATGAGCAAGGGGATTACAAGTTTTAAATTTAACAAAGGCCCGCAGGCTTACAAACTAAAAAAGAGATATGCCCGTAACCCCTTTCTCGTCCCTCTCCTTAGGAGGCAGGTCAAGGAGGCGAAAGGGCAAAAGGGGCGCCTAGACGAGCTACGAGCAGAAGAAAGCACCCAGAGAACACCTCGGTAGCCGCCCACGGGCGGGCCGGTGATGATGGTGCCGATAAAGGAGCTGGAAGACGAGGCGGCAGGACCGGCAATACGCGATGAAGGTGTCGGTGCCCGCGTACTCCGAGTTGACGGCCTTGCCATCGGCCCTCTTCCTCTTCCGCAGCCTCCCGACGCCAGCCGCCCAAGGAGACGGCCCTGAGAAGTTCAAGGAGCTGGCCCCGCCCCCGGCAAACCTCTGCCGGAGGAGCGGCCAGGTGCAGATGCTGCTGCTGCCGCACTCCACTCAGCGTAAGGCCCGACGCCTAGTCGGACTCGTCCCCGCTATCCGCCCTGCTGTCCTCCTCGTCACTTTCGCTCGAGGAAGAGCTTCCATCGTCAGAATCTCCATCGGAGGAGCTCTCCACGCAGCACTTCAAGCAAGTCCCGAACTCCCCGAAGACCTTGACGGAGAGTAGGCCATCCTCCATTAATTTGAAGTAGAGGACGAGCCCCGCCGTCAGGCTATGGATGCGGGCGAACGTCTTCCACCCGCGACGAAGGTACATGACTCGAGGAGCCGGGAAGTCGACGTCGACCCGCGTGCCCCCGTTCCCGCAACCCCTCATGTGCAATCTGAGGGATTGGGGCCGGTCATGCTCCATCTCCCGAGCAAACGGGGCAGGAAGACGAAGACGACGACGTCGAGGCCGGCGCAGCCTGAGGAAGAACTTGCGGGGCTGTTCTCCGACGTGGGCTTCCATCGGGAAAGGCATCATTTGTGGGGGCGAAGCCCACGCGCCGCCCCGTCCTCCTCTTCCCCGAGCACTGCGGCCTCTCGCCCCGCCTGCACGCCTCGCCTCCCCTTCCTCGCGCCGGTTCCACCACCACGGGCTCAGGAGGAGGAGGGACGCGTTGACGAGCGGCGACCCTCGCCTCCACCGTCGAAGGACCAGGATTCCCATTCTCCATGGCGAGTGGAAGGAAGAAGCAAAAGCAACAGGAGATGGATGACGGAAGAGTGCGGGATGCCATCCCCCTTCCCCCTCCTTATAAAGGAGCGGGGTCGGGGCACGGCCGCCCCGTTCGGCCAAACCAGCCACCAGAGGCGCGTGGAATCGGGACCGACCCGCTACACCAACCAGCGACGGCCCGGATTCCCGCCCCCGCCGCTTGCTACCCCAAGTGCATGGGGGACGCGTGGCGAACGTGCATAACCGAGGGGACGGGCGAAGCGACCCCTCCCCACCCCGTGATCGTGTGGAGTGGACGCCTTGAAGACCGCGCCCCGGCCCCGCTCAGTAAATAAGCCGCGCCTCCAGGCCTCCCTCTTTTTACGGGGAAGGCGCGAGCCGTCACTTTACTGCGATGTGACGCATGTGTGTGGGAACCTCCCCACGCATGCCGCCCACGTCACGCACACCCCTCCACGCCGCGCCACGCGCGCTGGTCGTGGGAGGCGGAGCGCGCGAAAAGCCTTACCACGGTAAAAACCGCCCCGCCTGGCCGCGCACCGTTTTGGGCCTGACCCAATAATGTGTCGCGCTTATGTGTGGCCCAGGCCGGGGCTCCTGTCGGTGTACAAAAGAGGGGAACGCTTTGTACCCTTTACTGCGTGCACGGGCAGTCAGAGCCGCGCCCACGACCACACCAAGCAGAGCAGGGGAGGTGAGCCAAGGTAAGACCGAAGCCCAAAATAATCAGAGCAACGCCAAGGCCAAGACCACGAAGAGCAGAGAGACGAAGCAGGTTCCCCCGGCAAGACCCTTGCCGGGGCAACCTCAGCGTCCCGGCAAGAACCTTGCTGGGATAGCTCGCCCCACACCAACAGAGCGAGCCACCCTTGAGCCCACGGCCGCCAACAACATCATCAACGTGGGGCCAGGACTCGGGAAGGCACCTATGTGGTGGCATGCAAATGTTTGTGAAGACATATTCAAGATCAGATGAGGATTAGAAGACGACGATCCTCGGCAAGATCTTTGCCGAGGAAGGCTACCAAGACCCCCGGCAAGACCCTTTCCGTGGACGACAGCACGCCACGGCAAGACCCTTGCCGGGCCACCCGGCGAGGCCCTCACCAAGGACGCCAGCAGGGCCACCACCAGACCCGCCGACGACCAAGCTTCCACCGCCGTTCGCATGCAGCTGCCAGCCCAACCAGCTGGGCGGGCACCTGCGTGCAAACATGTAGCTCCCAGACCAACTCATCAAGCGCCTGCGTGGCGGCATGCAGATCTTCGTGAAGGCTCCACCACCGCGCCACCTCAGCTGCCTGCCTGCCTACATGGCACTGCACGCATCACTGGTCGGGGCGTGTGTCGAAAGGAGGAGGAGCGGCGATGCACGGGACGGGCCTCGCCCCCGTCCCCGATAAAGGAAGGGGACACCTAAGCGGTGCATTAAATGCATCTTGTCCTGTAATACGAGGGATAACCTCGCAACACTGTACACCTTTCCACCTCCTGTGTGCCACTGTGGCAACCCCTTTTTCCTATAAAAGGAGGCTCGAGGCGACCAGGAGAAGGATTCGGCTCTTTCGACCCACGCACTGACCACAGCTAGTTCGAGAGCTCAAGAACTCTCAGAAATACGCCCACCAAAGCAGGACTAGGGTTTTACGCATCCTCGCGGCCCGAACCTGGGTAAACGATCCTTGTGTTATCTACTAGCCCTGCTCTCCTCGCAACCCTGCACCCCGGCAAACGTAGTAGGGATTCTTGTGATCCCATAGGTGTCGTTTCACACTAACACTCGGCCATATTCTCCTCAAAAATTTGAGGGATTGGTTAGAGTTGCTATAAGGCTGGGTTAGGCATTGTGTGGATTCTCATCATCCTGTTTGTACCACCTGATTTTCTTTATTTCTGTGTGTAATTATTCACAGCAGGATATATAGTTAGCACAACAGAATATAATTCATCAACCACAGACTGAGCCTAATTTGAGTTGTATATGACACCGCAGGTTTCGTACTAGATTTAGAGCTAATCCTGTAATGGGTTGCCCACAGACACATGTAGCAGTACTCTTTGTGTTTCCGTCCTCGGTTCACGAAAAATGGCTAGCAAGATGGGACTAGCCCAACCATGCTCTCACAAACATCCACATGGGCCACAATGGGTATGGATTGATGTTTGCTCTGTGATGTAAGGTTGGTTTACTCAGAGAAATTTTCCTAACTGTTGGAAAATGGAATTATCCCTAGGTTGCTTCATTTGCCATGTTTTTGTCATTTCAATACAAAAATTAGAAGATACATAGTCACAAATGCGTTATTATAGCACCATCATGCAAACAACTAGCGAGTCTTTTAGGGGTGGCTCTACCTCCCTCAGTTCGGTTAGCTACACATGCTCCTAACAGGTGTGGCGTCCGAACTTAAGTTAAATCCACGTTGCATGAAGATTAGCTACTTAAGTGATTATGTCCATCTTCATATCTAGCACATATAGGAGTTTGGTTTTAGAAATTTCTTCTCCCACTCCAACTCTTTCTTAGCCTCACGCAGATGGTGGCTTTGGTTCCAAACTAGAAGTACTAGTCGACAACCCGTGCACCTGCACGGGCTAGCAATTGAAATACCACAAAATTGTATTTGATGTTTATGAACATAAGAAAAATCATTTTTTTTGAAGTGTTGGTGCCACAAAGATTTATTGGTCTATGGAGCGATAATAAAGAATCATATGCATTCACAAAATTGTTTCCTGGTGATATGTTCTTGTGGAAATCGTTTTATTTGATAGATCCCTCACGTTGATTTGGATATTGTTATCCCAGTAACTGAATATATTCTCACTACTATGTATAGTGATGTATTTCTCTTTTTTCTAGTGTATTTATTTTCCTTTTTGTTGGACATGTACAGATACATGCCTACTTAAAGTTGTTTCAGTCATATGTAACTTTGACATAGCTAAGTTGAGGCCAAGTGATCCTTGTCCAAAAATGTGGCTAAGGCTAACAGAAGTCAGGAAATAATTATGGAAAAATAGCAAAATATAGTTTATAAGCTAGATGCAAATGTATGGACATTGAAGTGTAGAAAATGACAACTGCATGTGGTGTAAATCAAATACACGCCTCACAGTTTGTTCCTTTCATTAAATTGAATCTATGTACTTTATTTTACTTCTAGCATTAATATGTACTAGTCATCAACCCGTGCAACTGCACGGGCTAGAATTTAGAAAACACATTAATTTTTAACTTTTTGAATTTCTCTATTGTACTTGAATTTTAGGAAGTACATAGTATTTGCCATCTAGAAGAGGAAAATGTAGTGGTTAAGTTACTTCTTAGTTTGGTCGGCCTTTTTAGATGGTCATCAACGGTACATAGTTGCATGTCAACATACTCTTGGTAAAAATTTATATTCCAATTTGTAAATATTGGATACCTAAATTCCCCTTAGGTTTTCTTCCTAAACATAACAATTAATATAATTTGCCTAGATTAAATAATGGTACCTCCACAATAAATTCAAATGCTCCCTTGATTGCTTCACATGTGGCTGTAGTTACGCCAGTGATTAACATACTACTTCCCGACAAAAGTTCTGCATTTTGGACATAATATTAATCAAGCTTCTATATTATTCACAACTTTTGTCCTTCTGAAACATATTGAATGGATGTGCAAAAATGATATGTGTATAATATTGTAATATTACATTTGTTTTACAATTATAACGTAAGTAGATATTAATGATGAAAGTAAACATCACCTTCTCAATTCTATATCATATTCCTTAGACTATGGCATATCATCGTACAAACTTGTAGTTTGAAGTTCAAACTAATATTCCGCCATAGGCTTGCTCATTTTGCTTTGTGCCTAGATATTAATTAGTGCCTCCATTCTAAATGCTAAATAGCTAGCGGAAACAACCTAGTTTGACGAAACAACGTTTAAAACTAAAAAAGACCATCAAAACAGTTCAATATTTAGGAAGGGTGATAGTCCATAAACATGCAAAATTTCTTGCTTAGACACATGTGCATCTTGCAGGTACGCAAGAAATAAATATGATATAAATAGTGATATGTTCATTCCACACTACTATTTAGTGCTGAATTTTATTTCCTTTGCGTGCCCCGGCTAAATTTAAATTTGAATATGATACTTCACACGTTTCTGCAAACATCATCCACTCAGCATATTATAGTCTTCGAGATTATTTTTTACCATGTAAATGTGGTTTGCACAGCTTCCCCAATGTATATTTCCTATTAAAATCTATATGATGTTTTAGAAGGGTATGTCTATCTTTGGTAATTAATTTGTTTTCTTCAGAAGTTGTCCGCCTTACAAATGTTTTACAATATACTGTTTGAAATTCATACAGATTGTAATGATCAAAATAGTATGAAAAAACATAAAAGGCTCAAGTTGACTTGGTAATTAAAGTGAAAATCCTAGAAGGGGTATATCCTTCTCTAATATTAGTGGTGGAAATTGTTTTCTTCTAAAGTTGTCCCGCTTACAAATGTTCGACAATCTAGTGTTTGAATATTCTTACAAAAATTAACGATCAAAATAATACATACAGGGCTCATTCTGACCTGGTAGACTGAAATTTTTAGAAAGTGTACGCCTATCTTTGATAACTAATTTGTTGTGGAAATTGTTCCAAATTTTGCTTTAATCAAAAGTTGTCCGCCTTACAGTTTGACAATCTACTATTTGGATATTCGTAAAAAAATTAATGATAAAAAATAGTATTGAAAAAGGGTAAAGTGAAAGTTTAGTTTGTTGATTATAGGTGTATCATAGCAGAGAGACTGATCAAAGATCAGCTTATGATCGAGACGCATCCAGAGCAAGGACAGCGTCATGATGAAGCTTGGCTTGGGATGAATTTGCCTCCATATGCTCTTGCACACGACGACAAACTTGTACCCCGTTACGTAGTATGTGCCTCTGTAGAGGAGCCAACACATATATACTTCTATGCCACAACTTCTATTCATGCATACACATATACTTGAAGCTGTGCTGGTAATTCCTACTGTGTGCATTATAAACGCATGCATGTAAAAAAAATCTTGACTTAGCAGGCATATTAAACAGGACGTACAGAGGAAACTGATTCAAACCTGAATTGAACGTCCCAATGAACTCTTTTCTCAATCTCATGTTAACTGCTAGTTGTGTATTGCCTGTATATTGTACAAATATATGTCCCAACAACCGCTTTACGGACCATGTCATTGTTCCTGCGCTGCTATTATATTCTGGATCCACCTCTTGCTGAAAGTAAATGTGCTTTCTCCATTTACCACTGGAAACCAAGAACGTTTTACTTCACTACTTTCTCCCTTCCATGGGCATCATATTCTTCATATCTTGCGTCAATATTCCTCTTTATGTGCTTCCATCTGAACAGTCATCAACCACAACAGCAACTTCAGATTTTAGAACCATCATGGATGGAAATAGATCAAACAATAGCATCAAACTGCCAATTCACCAACGCGTTCAGAACCACCTTCTGTTGGCTAAATTATCAACCAATATAATCCTTGGCCAAATTTTTCCTTATTCAGCAAAAGTAAGAATCGATTAAAAGCCCAAGAATCCCATCCCAGTGTATGTACTACATCATGGTCTCTACCTCTCCCCATGAGAAAGATCATTAACCTAAAGAATTCTCGATCAGTCTACTCATCGACACACAGTCTCTTGTCCACAAAAGATTGTATATGAAAAGATTCCGATCGAGTTGAATGCCTGGAGAGCACAACAATATTAGATGGCATGATAGAAATAATTGAGTCCACATCAACAGAAGGCGATCAATTCAAGTATAGACCGTCATGAAAAATCTTTAAAAAAAATGTGAGAAGAGCTTCGTGAGCATAGCAGATATATCAACTTACCTCCTTGGTTCAGATTGAGTTTGAGAGCATCGGAATCCATGCCCCGACTTGTTTGCTTCACTTTGAAGGAGATCAATGGATTTCTTCCACAGAACAGAGAGAGAGAGAGGCAGTGGAGATTCCATAGAGAACGATTGCTTCATGTTGAAGATTTTCTTAACGGGGAAAGAAAGAGATAAATGAACATGGAGCTCGCCAAGCTGCTCAAGCGCCTAATTTGACCATCGTCGCTACTCTGACCCTGACCACTCAATGCTCATTTTATCCATATAGTGTGTGATGTGATCATGTAACTCAGCAAGTCAGCATGATCCAATCAGACAATTTAGTTTTATCCTAAGTACCTCCGCGCGTCCGACACCTACCTGGGAGACTGAAGAAACAATATAACTTCTTTTAATTCGTATGCAGCAAAGTAATCAATGATTTGAGCAACAATTTTGTGTGATGTCTAAAAGTGAAAATAATAAGGTGTATCCACAGACTACAGAAGTAAGACCAGTACTTGTCAAAAAGGTATCCACATGTCTACAGTAACGGCCAACAGCCTACGTATCAGTATAAATGTTTTAAGTAGATCTAGCTAGTTCTTTCCTGGCAATAGGTTGTGTCATGCAATCAGTAATATTCACACTATCAAGTATGATGTGGCAGTTGAGCCCTTGCTTGATCAATGCAAAATCTGCTATTCACGCTATCAAGTATGAGGTTGCAGTTGAGCCTGTTGACACCATTGCTGAGAAGATGAAAATACGGAAACTATCATCAAAACCAGCTCAAAAAATCCTCGGCTATAACGATCTGATGAAAACATAATAGGACAGTAAAGCCTTTAAAACCAATTTCTACTTAATCTTATAAAGAACTCATGAGCTAGGTGAGGAAGAGAAAAAGACAGGGAGAAGCACGTACTTGGTGGGAGCCAAGTAGAAAACTGTACACGTGAGAGATATGTATGCGTATAGTTGATGCAAGCAAACAGCCTCCTTCTAGGAAGGAGAGGCGACACACGGGACAGTAGGTGGCTGCGAATCCCAGTCAAAATTTGAGAAGCTCGTCGATTCCTTCCGGTAATCTGGGCATCCACTGCATTTGATCTTCCCCTTGCTGGTCGTTACCGTCTCAGCCTCGGCCACCGGACTGGACGCCTGCTGCTTCTTCGCCGGTGAGGAATTAGGATTGCTGAGTGTGGCCTTCCCCACCCCCCATAGGCGGCGACGGAGGACACTGCTAGCCGAGGACCTGGATGGGAGAAGATTGAGAAGAATTAGGTCAAGTATTGTTTACCCAGATCGGGATCAATGGGGGGCGGTGATTGGGTGCTTGTAGATTACGGGCAGAGGCGTGGCTCATGGGTCGTGCGCGTTGCAGAGGAGAAGGGTTTTCTTTTGACATCACGTTGTAGAGGAAAAGAATTCCTAATTAATCTGACAGCCTATGGCCAACATATTAATCGGATGGATGCTTTTTTTTTAAACGTGAGGATGTAGCAAGACGTGTATGTTGGGTCAGACGTGATCTTTGTTACGTGTAGATTGCATCTGTTTTTCACCTTAAAAGTAACGTAGATCATGGGGTCAAGATAGACTAATTAAATAGATCGACGGTTAATATATTTTTAATGATGTGGATTAACGTGGAGGCTTGTATGATGCATCCAATTAGTAAATATAAGATAGGAAATCTAAGACATTGCTAACCCTGTATATATATGCATGTGATTCGGCCATTAGATAATCTAGATAGATAGGTGTCTTGTATATTTTGTCCAGTTTTATACTTTATTTGTGAACCTGAGATTTCAAGGTATTTTCATGCCGTCACATGGTATACTGAGAAGCGATTCTATCATTAGTAATAAATCATTGATAGGCGATCATTGGCCGTACATAAGAGCAGAAACTGTTACATGAGTGAATATGTGAATAAGTACATACATGAATATATGTGAGCCATCTATTAGAATCATGTGGTGTCAAATAATTACTACATGCAATTATGTGATTGAGATGACACACGTGAGATATCATGCAACCAAACCCATCGACTATGTAAATGATGACCAGTCCATCACCAGCTTGCAGTTTTGTTTGATCGATCGTACCAACCAACATCTTACAGTAGAAACACTTGTTCTGAATTGTAGACGCCCGATGCCGAAAACCATCATTGATATATCTTGATTGGGGGCATCGAGCACTGCGTAACATCCATCATGTAAAATTGCTGACCAAGGAACGTTGTTAGCAAGTCACCATCTGAGCCTATTAGACTTGTACTTTATTTTGTAAGGTGGGTTTTCAGCCTAAAACCAAGGAATCTACATCTGAATCATCTATAATGGAATATGTAATTGTAAGCTTTTATGACTCAACTAAACTGAACTGTACAATACTTGCTTCATCCCAACCGTAGAAGTTACATCTTCAGGGTTTTTTTGTGTTTTTGTAGGACAATATGGGGCCCAGTATATGAAGCTTGTCCATTAAAAATCCACGATAACCCTCAAAACCATTCCCTAGCGCCTTTTAATGGCCCAAAGAAATAGTAAATCATGTTAGTCATATTAGGCTTCTTAATACGATGATAATTTTTTTACTATATATATATATATATATATATATATATATATATATTCAGATAATAAATATGGCCATAAAACTAAATTTGAGCTGCACAATCTCATACCACATCATTAGGTCGGGAAATAATAAGTTTTACCTGCCTTCACTTCCAACCATAAATTAATCATGATAATTAAGAAAAAAACATATATTGGTATGTCTATCGTGAAATATACATATTGTATCTACTATCCAGCAACGGACTAAGGTGTTGGTAATAGTGACATTAATTAATTGAAGGTAATACAGTGTATAGAACTATGGATAGGGCAAAGTGAGAGAAGGCAATCAACTCATATTTCGTTTGATACATCACAACATGGTATGGATTCCCCTTTCTTAATGCACTTACGTGAAGAAAAAAATAGGTTAATATGCTCACGGGATTCCATGAAGGCTTGTTCTAAGGGATTAGGCTTAGGATACAAAACCTGAGGTCCTGTTCAAGTCAAGTAATACATGAAGGATTCGTCATTGATTTTCACAACGTAGTGGGCATCTGAGAAGGTGTGGCACCGTCCACCGTGTCTCCTTGTCAGTCTCGATCGGCTCCATGTCCGTAACCAACAAACTTCCGTTTCTGAGGAGCAGGCAGCAACCATGTATGCAGAGGAGTTGAAGGCGATGTTTCATTTTTTGAATCTGCAATTTTTTTCTATCTGTAATCTGGTTGGGAAGGGTGTACGTGCCATCTAGTAGATCGTCGTGGAAAAATTTTCTCCACCTCGATCTTTTTTCCTTTTTCATCTATCGTGGAGTTTCCCGTGTGGATGTTTCTGTTTTTTACTACAGGTGGACATCGTGCACTTTTAATCCGTGGAGGTCTCTATTCGTGGATTTTTTTTTCCTTTTTCATTTATTGTGGAGTTGTGTCTCAATTTTTTTTTCTATCATGGAGTTTTCATGCGTGCAGGCTCCTAATTTTTTTCACTACCCATGGACGTGGCAGATCCTTTCTTACTGCACCATCTTTATTACGCAACACATAGTGGAGATTTGCTAAAAAAACACATCGTGGAGTTGTCATGCATGTAGGCTCCTATGCGTGCAGGCTCCTAATTTTTTTCACTACCCATGGACGTGGCAGATCCTTTCTTACTGCACCATCTTTATTACGCAACACATCATGGAGATTTGCTAGAAAAACACATCATGGACTTGTCATGCATGTAGGCTCCTATTTTTTTTTTGCCTACCCATGAACGTGGCAGATCCATATTTACTGCACCATCTTTATTACGCAAATTTTCCTTCTATCCTGGCCGTAAATTCTACAATCCAACGCTACAATTAGTTTTGATGATGTGGGTTAATTAAATGGCTTGAAAGGTGCCTCCAATTAGTAAATAATAATATAAGATCTGTAGATCCAGGGATCTATTAGAGAACTACTAAGTCCACCGAGTATGAGTGATCTCACTTGTGGTGTCTCATATTCTCTTGTGATCTTTCACAAGCTCTGTTTGTTCTCATCCATCTCTAAGTCTATGCCACTATCTCATTTACCTTTCTCATCCATGATCTATTTGTTAGCAGGAGAAAACTTGTGTGTTCACTTGCCAGAAAGAGCTCCATTCTACTTGGGAGAAGATTGAGCAGTAATATGTATGATCGCACACACACGATTAATAAACAATTTATCTGCACGGTTGAATGGTGTGGAGCCCATGAAACCAGGTAGTACATTTGCCAAGAGAACTTCGAAACGGAGGCAAAAACTTTGCCTCATCCATTAATTAAACAGAAGAGAATCGCCCAGTTAATTAACGGAGAACCGGGCTAAAACCGTCACAAACCGTTGAGCGGCACATACAGACCGTGCCAGAACTCAGCCACCCTCGCCGAGGGCAGCACAGCTCCGACTCTGAAGGAGAGATCCAAAGAAGAACTATGCCAGGCTGGCGCCATGGAAGACCACCGAATGAACCACCTGCTGCCTGTCATCGTTGCCACAGGGCCCCGCCGCCGCAGCTCCGACTTCACCACAACAAACAAACCGAGGTAATCTCACGGACACGTCGGAGAAGAGCCGACTACCGCAACCACCGCAACGCCTCCGACTTCACTCCGCCAAGAGAACTTCCGGGCGAGTGTTTGCGCATGCAAGCTATGCACGTCCTCCCGATTTCCCTGGGACGTGCGGCGTGCCACTGAAGCTGTTTAGGTGCCAAATGGACGGTAGATCGTGGCTCAAGCAGTGGCCCTCTAGAGCCTCATCAAAACACTGGAAATCTCGGTTGCGACCCGCTAAGCCCAGAGGTGGACCGTGGAGCCCGGTTTTTCGTCTGCACCGCGGGTGCCATCACTTCACAGGGGCGGTGCTGTGCGACGTGCGGCACAGGGAGAGAACCCATGCTTGCCATTTCGCCCCATGCTCTCCTACTTCCTCCCTCTCCATGTGTTGTTCCGCTTTCTGCAGCCATTTGGCCCCGTTCCTCGTGCTCGGCTCGCTTCCGTCTCCTTCTTGGTGGATTTGCAGGCGAGCTGAGAAAGTTGTCCTAGAGGCAGCGATCGAGTGCGGGGAGGCATCTGAGACCGAGGGCGGATCGTCGGCCCTGAGCTTTGCACAACCAGCGTTAGAGGCTGCTCCTTGATCTTGAGCTCTTGAGGCTAAAACCAGAGCAGGAGTTGTCTGGCCCTGCGGCAACACACCCTGTAGAGCTGACGAGTAGGTATGCACACTCACATCTTTCCTGCTTTGTCTCCTCCTCTTTCTACGTTGATCGCGCGGGGACGTATCTACGATCGAGGGGATGGGCTATTTTAGTTAGCCAAATAAAGTATTTGATTCAGTTAAATTTGATGAAGCACTTTGAGTCTCATCGATAATACCACGACTGGAGATCTGAATGCCCTTTTACATGCAAGCGGTGTGCTCTCTCTCCGCCTTTTTGAGCGTATGCTGCTCTTCTGCTTGTTAAAATCGAGTTTGTATTGGGCTCCAGAACTACAGGATGGTATTTGTAGATTTTTATCTTGGATAATGTTTTTCCGGTATTTCGTTGAATAGGAATTTGTTAGAGATACGACACGCAATCTAACATGATGAAGAACAAAATGAAACACAGGGACACAAGGAATTAACGTGGAAAACCCCTTCAAGGGATAAAACCACGGGCTCTAGCCAGCAATCACTATATCGTGGGAGGTTACAAATGCCGGGGATTTACAACTCATCAAATTATCCCGTGCGGCGGCTTACAATGGATATATATAGTAGAGGTGACCTAGGTCAATACTGATCCGTCGCTCTGCTAGTCAGAAGTTAGCCATTATTTTTATACCTGAATTTCGATCACAACATAACATTATTTGCTTGTCCATTTTAACTGAAAGATCTCTAATATTCATGGTAGAGGAAATGTTGTGGCAAGATTAACCGCGAGGAAGCAGCACCAAACAAAACCTGATTCATCGGTTCATGTTGGGATGGGCTCTGAAACGACACCACAAGATGGAGGGAAAGTGTGGAGTGGAGTAGGAGAAGAGGCTTTGCACCTTCGGTGCAGCCGATGCATTCATCAATGAATATATAGGAGAATTACAACACAGGGCGCAGGGCGCCGGTCGTGGCTACGTGCATGAGATCGTGGAGATCATGCATGGTACGTGCAAAACCGAGAGAGAGAGAGAGAGAGAGAGAGAGAGAGAGAGAGAGAGAGAGAGAGAGAGAGAGAGAGAGAGAGAGAGAGAGAGAGAGAGAGAGAGAGAGAGAGAGAGAGACGCTGACTATCTAACTACTAATACCCTGCCGCAGTTGGAGCGTCCGGCGGACGGATGCACAAACTGGACTGGAATTCCTCGGAGTAGGGAGCCTCTTGGTGAGCACGTCGGCGAATTGCGAGAGAGAGAGAGAGAGAGAGAGAGAGAGAGATTATCTAACTGCTAATACCCCGCCGCAGTTGGAGCGTCCGGCGGACGGATGCACAACCTGGACCGGAATTCCTCGGAGTAGGGAGCCCCTTGGTGAGCACGTCGGCGAACTGCTGCGTAGTAGGGACATGTAACACACGGAGCTCGCCGAGGGCGACCTTTTCGCGAACGAAATGGATGTCGAGCTCGATGTGTTTGGTCCTCCGATGATGAACAGGGTTGGCAGCCATGTGGACTGACGAGATGTTGTTGCAGAACACCACGCTCGCCTTGGGCAGAGGCAGTGCAAGCTCAGCGAGAAGTTGACGAAGCCAGCAGCTCTCTGCGATGGCGTTGGTGACAGCACGGTATTCAGCTTCGGCGCTTGAGCGGGACACCGTTGCTTGGCGTTTGGACGACTAGGAGACGAGCGAGTCGCCGAGGAAGACAGCGTACCCGCTGGTGGAGCGGCGCGTGTCTGGGCAGCGGCCCAGTCCGCGTCGGAGTATGCGACGAGGTCGAGCTTGGCGGCACGCCGCAGGTGCAGTCCGTGGGTGGTGGTGCCGCGGAGGTAGCGCAGCACACGCTTCGCCAGCGCAATATGTGGAGCACGCGGGTCATGCATGACAAGACAATACTGTTGGACGGCATAAGCGATGCCGGGCCGTGTCAGCGTCATGTACCGGAGTGCCCCGACAATGCTGCGGTACTCCGAGGGGTCAGCGACGGGGGCACCGTCGTGTGCAGACTGCTTGGAGCGCGTCGGAGCAGGCTTGCACGACTGCATGTCGGCGCGCTCCAGCAGCTCCTCGGCGTACTTGCGTCCAAGAGGAAGAAGCCGACGGCGGTGCGCGTGACGGCGATGCCGAGGAAGTAGTGCATAGGCCCAAGGTCTTTCATGGAGAACTCGGCGAAGAGCACGCGTTGGAGATGATGGAGAAGCGTGGTCGTCGAGGCGGCGAGGATTATGTCGTCGACGTAGAGGAGAAGGTACGCAGAGCCGGCGCTGCTGTTGAGCACAAATAGCGATGGATCCGCGCGCGAGGAGACGAAGCCGACGATGTGGACGAAGGTGGCGAACCGCGCAAACCACACGTGCGGCGTCTGTTTCAGTCCATAGAGGGACTTGTCCTGGAGGCACACGTGATCTGCTTGTCCGCGTCGATGAACCTGACCGGCTATTGGCAGTAGACTTGCTCGGAGAGGTTGCCGTGGAGGAAGGCATTGTTGACGTCCATTTGATGGACGGGCCACTGCTGCAATGCGGCGATGGTGAGGACGACCCGGATGATGGTAGCCTTGACAACGGGGGAGAAGGTCTCGTCGAAGTCGACCCCGGGACGCTGAGAGAAGCCGCGGACGACCCACCGGGCTTTGTAGCATTCGAGCGAGCCGTCAGCCTTCAATTTATGTCGAAACAACCACTTTCCGGTGACAGTGTTGGCATCGTGCGGCCATGGGACGAGTCGCCAGGTCTTGTTCTCCATCAACGCCCTGTACTCCACCTGCATAGCAGCAAGCCAACAAGGATCCCGTAATGCAGCACACACGGTTTTTGGGACTGGTGAGATGGTGTTGGTGGTGATGGTGAGGTTTTGGTGGTACTTAGGGTTCGGGAGGAACTTGCCGGCCTGAGCTTACGTGAGCATGGTGTGTGTGGGAACTGGTGGTGCATGATGATGAGGAGGCGGAGACGATGTAGGAGACGGTGGGGAGTCGGAAGGTGGAGCAGCAGCGTCATGGGGTGTTGGCGGATCGGCTGCCGTGGCGGGATGGCGGGGCTGAGCGAGTCGCCCGCCATGGTGGCGTTTTCGGGGCATGATGGGGAGGCTGCCAGGGCAGCGGTTCCTGGGCTCAGTGGGGAGGCTGCTGCGGCATCATTTTCTGAACGCGGGGAGGTGGTTGGTTCAGTGATAGCCGTGGGATGGGAACGCTGTGTGCGTGGCTGCCGCGGGACGAGCGGCACGGCGACATGTGCATCCTCGATGAGGGGGTCGATAGTTGGGCTGGGAGTGGTGTTAGCATGGAAGGGAAACGAGTGCTCGCCAAAGATAACATGACGAGTGATGATAACACGTCCAGTTGTACGGTTGAGACATGGGTAACCCTTTTGATCGTGTGAGTATCCGACACAAGGGGCTGAGCGAGGAGCGAGCTTGTGCGGCGTGGTGGCAGTGAGGTTGGGATAGCACAAGCACCCGAACACTCGCAGTGGCGTGTAGTCAGGGTGAGTTCCGTAGAGTAGGTGAAAGGGTGTATGGCCATGGCGAGGGCGACAGGGTCGCCGGTTGAGGAGGAACTTGGCTGTCTGCAAGGCTTCCACCCAAAATGAGTAGGGCATGTGGGCATGGGTTAACAGGGAACGGGTGATGTCGTTCGGTGTTCTGAGGGCGCGCTTGGCACGCCCATTTTGGGGAGATGTATAGGGGCACGACATGCGAAGCTGGGTGCCAGTGGAGGAGAAGACAGCTCGAGTGGCCGCACTGTCGAATTCCTTGCCATTGTCGGTTTGGATGATGACGATGGGCACGTTAAATTGCGTGTTAGCAAACATGAAGAATGCACGCAGTGTGGGAAGGACGTCAGATTTTCAGTGCAATGGGAAAGTCCACGCAAAATGACTATAATCATCAAGCAAGAGTAGATAGTACTGACAACCAGAGTTACTAGGTGACGACAAGGTCCATACATCACAATGTACAAGTTGGAACGGAAAGTAAAAAACATGATCAGATAAACTAAACGGAAGCCTAGTGCTTTTCCCTAGTTGACAGGCTTGACAGGCGCCATCAGGTTCAGTGGTGTTAGGGATGTCGCTGTGCGGGTGAGGGTGTCTCCAGACAGGTGCCCGAGGCGCTGATGCCACAGTGTGCGCGAGACAACAGTGAAGGCGTGGTGATCACGGAGTGGGGTGGACAAAGGCGACGAAGACCGGGGGTATAGCTCGTCATCAGCGGAGTTACATCGGAGGATCACCTTCCTCGTTCTTCGGTCCTTGACATAGAAACCAAGATCATCAAATTCGACATTGAAAGGGTTATCACGAGCAAGGGCTTTAACAGAGAGTAGGTTACGTATGATGTGTGGAGATACAAGGACGTTGTGTAGGTGGATGGGCGACTAGAGGTGGGGATGGTGGCGTGGTCGGTGTGCGTGATTGCAAGAGAGGTCCCATCGCCAACTACTATACGAGAGAAAGTGTACGGGGAAGAAGAGGAGAGTATACCTGGGGACGAGGCCATGTGGGATGTGGCACCTGTGTCAAGGTACCAGGTGCTGGGGGAAGCCGCCGTCGGCTGCTGCTGCTGGAGTGTCATGTTGTTCAGAGTAGCGACGAGCACAGTCTGATCCCACGCCTATGCGGAGGGGCGAGGCGCGCCGCTTGGAGGTGCGTCGTACAACGGGTGCGCGGGCACTACGCCCGGCTGCCAGAAGACAGGAGGGGCATTGCTCGGGATGCCGGGAAAAGCCGGGTGGTGCGATGCTGTGCCGGCGAAGGGGGCCCCACCGCTGGGCCGTGGCCCGAGGATGCCTGCTCCAGGCGCATGGGGCCGCCACGGCATGGGCCAAGCATGGACCATGCCCGTACATGGTGCGACAGGAGGAGTCGGGGGCCGAGGAGCGATGCCGCCCCCGCAGTACTGAGAGGACTGCCCGCCGCTGGAGTTGGGCGCCTTGCCTTTGCCCTTGTAGCGTCCACCACCGCCCCCGCCGCCGCGATTGTGGCCGCCGCCCTGAGAGCCCCCGGAGCCGCCAGGGTTGGTGAGGGCGTGAGCGGCATGGAGGGCGAGCTCGGAGTTGGAGTCGGGGGAGAGGCGGCTTACCTCAACCAGCAGGAAGGCACGGTAGCGCATGAGCGTCGGGAATGGCATCTGCATCGTCAGGATCGGGACAGCATAGCGGAACCACGGGTGTAGGCCGTGAAAGATGTTCAGCACCTGATCACGATCGGTGACGTCGGCGCCGAGCTCGGAGAGACGATCGGCGCACTCCTTGAGGCGCGTGAAGAACGTGAGGATGGAGGACAATCCTTACTCGATGCGACGAAACTCGGTGGAGAGGAAGACGACCTAGTGCTCGGCGTTCTCGAGGAACATAGTGCAGATGGTGTCCCAGACGGCGGCGGCACGGGCGCCGCGCTGATGGATGAGACCGAAGTCCTCAACACTGACCCGGTTGTACAGCCAGGAGACGATATGGTCATCATCTTGCACCCAAGCAGGGTCGCGGGGGCGCGCAGGGCCGGCGATGTGGTCAACCACCGCGTGCTTCTGGAACATAACCTCGAAGAGAGTATGCCAGTGAGAGAAGTTGTGTGGGTTGAGTTGGAGGACGATCGGGACGTGCTGATTGGTGAACACGCCACCGAGGGGGGGAGATGTGCTGTGGGCCGGTGGAGGAGGAGGCCGTGGGACGCGGCGGCGGGGGAGGAGGTGGGGGAGGGGGAGGATTCGCCATGGCGATGAGGTGCAGGGAGGACAGCGGAAGCGGTTTTACAGGCGCAGGAGGTGTCTGGTGTCTGATACCATGTGGAGTGGAGTAGGAGAAGAGGCTATGCACCTTCGGTGCAGCCGATGCATTCATCAATGAATATATAAGAGAGTTACAACACAGGGCGCAGGGCGCCGGTTATGGCTACGTGCATGAGATTGTGGAGATCATTTATGCAATACGTGCGAAAGAGAGAGAGAGGGGCGCTGATTATCTAACTGTTAACAGGAAAGCCGTGTTATTAAAAGCCGTGTCAGCCAGTCGAGAAAACCTGTGCAACGCTTCAAGACCGGCCGAAATGAATATTTGTATAGGTTTTCTTTAAACAGTGACTTCAATCCTCCTAATCTTTGTATATCTACCCTGCAAAAAAACTTCGTATACTATATTTTGCATAGATTAAAATTGCGGGAGAAATGATTTCGCAGCGGCCTCTCACAGCAGCTATAGCGGCCGCCATAGCGGGCAATTGCGGCAAACAGCGGAAAATTTTCTGGTGTGAGAGATGATTTCTGGAGGGTTTTAGCCCGCGAAATAGCCGCAATAGCTGCGCTATAGCTCCCCGGGTGCATCGCCGCTACGCTATTGTTGCTGCCGCGAAAACCTCTACATATCCCTCTAAATGGCTAAAAAATCAGCAAAACCCTCCAGAAATCATCTCTTCCACCAGAAAATTTTCCTCTATTTACCGTAATTGCCCGCTATGGCGGCCGCTATAGCTGCTGGGAGAGGCCGCGGGAAATCGTTTCTCCCACGATTTTAATCTATGCCCATACCTTGCATGTCCGACAGGGGCACGCATTAGGCACTAGTTGATCCAATTCATAGCTTGACAAAGAACAATCAAAGGTTTCTAGCTAGCTTACTTGAACGATTGGCTCCGCGATGTACTGCACCAATCAAATAATGACATAAGTAAAGTTAAGTCAGCCATCTCTTCATCTAAATCAACCTTATGATCTGATTTACGACGTGACCATGCCTATCAACAGGGCGATAATATAAACATATGGATCCATCTGGGAACATGGTGTGGATCATGGACAAACTATTAATTCTTCAAAAAAAAATGGTGATATTGACATAGAAAATCAGTCAAGATTGCATGTTGTTCAGCCGGTTGTGACAAGCTTAGTCAAACACCCTAATTATTTACAACACATTTACTATCTACTGAGAAAAAGGTGACCGCTTTATATAATGAAAATTCCTTCTTTAAAAAAAATAATGAAAATTCCCTGTCCTGCAGAGCTGGCCTGCAAAATATATGGATTAAGGGATATTAAAGTAATAGTTGTCTGTTGATTTCATTAGAGCTTTTCCTTGCTTTGTAAGTCCATGTACTACATGTTCTGTCATGTTTTCCACTTGGTTTTACTCTCTATATGATGCTAAGAAATGTGAGTGTCTATCCTTGGTCTTGCTTGTGACAGGAAAAATCTAGCAAGGGTATGTAGTAGCCTACAAGCTAACCCTGTTCAATTCGAGCCAAACCAAAGAGTTGGGATATAAAAAAACGTAACAGTTCGATAACAAGTTGTGTGCTGCAGGATAGCGCGGCCTTCTACATGTCCATGATTGACACAGGAGACACCGGTATCTCATCAATGAGTGAAACCGGTTACAACTATAGCAATAAATCATGAACTACTATCGTAGTCCGGCGTTGGTCCATTCTGCAGTGTAGAAAGGACCAAAGCCAGCCAGGCCTAGTCCAGGGCGTCAGGACCAATTCCTTCGTTGACTGTAGCAGTCAATGTTGCTGCCGTGCTACAGTGCTTGAAGGTGGCCTGGGGCCTGCTGTCGGCCTGGTTCCACCACTGGCTTCGTCCAGCATGCCAGTGGTGTCCTCGACACCCTACACCCGGAAGACCATCATAGGCAATTTCTTGGGCCAATCGTAAGCCTACACTAGTAGATAACTCCTTCCCGGTGTCTCTTATTCCATAGAGGTATTTTCAACATTTTTCTTTGTTCTTTTCGGATTTCTTTCTAGCTTGGTCACTGCATGCAAGATATCTCAAGGGAGTTCCCCGTTTGTGGCATGTGCTAGGGGAGCAAACCTATATATGTACTGAGAAACAATATGTACAACTTGCTCAAGCTACACCTAACCCTGTGGCTCAGGCCAGCCTACCTTGAAAGCCGGATATTATCGGATGTCCCCGCAGCGTGCTCCGTAAGAAGTGGGGAATCGCCGCCGACCTCGGCGACAAAGCCACCGAGGAGGCCATGATGCAAAACTTCATCGACATGTTCAAGGAGCCGCTCAGCGCTGACGAGATTGAGGCAGTCAAGGCCCTCTTCTCGTCGGTCCAGCTGACCAAGGGGAGGCCATGCTCCAAGGGCCGCCCGGCCGCCGTTCGCCGGCTGCACGACCGGCGCGGTTCTGCCGCTTAGGTGGGCCTCTGCTTCAGCGTCAACCTCCTCGCCATGCCTACCTCGACTCCATGCTCGCAGCACCGCCAACCGGTCTCTGCAGTTGTATCTGCTACCAACTGTTTTGTTCTTCTTCAGTCCTGTTCTTCTTCAATTCCCCATTTGGGCTCTTCTCTGTCAGTAATGTACCCCCGAGTCCACTTGTTTCCCGATGAGTGAGCACAACTGTATCATCTTAAACTGGAACGTCCGGGGCCTCAACAATCCCGCTCGTCGCTAGGTTGTCCGGAACCTCGTTACTCAAACTCGTTCCACGGTAATCTGTCTTCAGGAAACTAAGATTGCCAACATTGACCGCTCGCTCGTTTTAGAGCTGCTGGGAAGCAACTTCGCTGACTCATTCTGTTCCCTCCCAGCCGATGGCACCAGAAGGGGCATCCTCCTGGCCTTCTCGTCAGATTATTTCAACATCATTAACTCCAGTGCCACCACCAATACTATCTCTGCCTCCGTCTCCATGAGCGCCTCCTCTGCCTCATGGAGCATCTCTGCGGTTTATGGCCCTCAAACGGATGCTGACAAATTTAGTTTCATTTCTGAACCGCGCACTCTCAAAGCATCCATGCTTCCCTCTTGGGTTCTCCTTGGGGATTTCAACCTCCTCTGTCGAGCCGGTGACAAAAGCAACGGTGCCATCAATAGGCGCCTAATCAACAACTTCCGTTCGGTGCTGAACTTCCTCGAGCTTGACGAACTGCGCCTCCATGGTCGCTGTTACACTTGGGCTAGCACTTGCCCGCAGCAGACCAAAACAAAGATTGATCACGTCTTCTGCTCAACGGAATGGGGTCTCCTCTTCCCTCAATGCCACCTCCGTGCATCTTCCTCTTCCATCTCGGACCACTGTGTTATGCTCCTCACGGGCCAAATCAATCACAAACGGTTCTCGGGGTTCCGTTTTGAGAATTATTGGCTGAAGCTTCGAGGTTTCAGAGAAACTGTTGCTGATTCCTGGCAGATGCCCGTGCTTCACGGCGACCCCATGTGGAGGCTGCACCTCAAGCTGTCCCGCCTGGCAAAAGCCCTCCGGTTGTGGAGCCGCTATCACGTGGGGAACATTGCCTTGCTGTCTGCCATCGCTGAGCTGGTGATCATGGGCCTCGACTCGGCGCAAGATGGCCGCGATCTATCCATTGCGAAAATGGCTCTGCGGCTGCACTTGAAGCACAAGCTTCTCGGTCTGGCAGCCACCCAGCGAGTGCGGATCCGGCAAAGATCGCGCATTCTCTACCTCCGAGCCAATGACGCCGACTCCAAGCTCTTCCACATCAAGGCCAACGGTCGCCGCCAGCGCAATTTCATCCCTGTCCTTGACTCTGGAACAGCTTTGCTCACCTTGCAAGATGAGAAGCAGCTTGCGCTCTTTCATCACTTCAGCAACTCTCTCGGTACTCCATCCCCCAGGGGGTGCACGATCAATTGGGAGTACCTTGGGATGCCAAGACATGATCTCTCTGCCCTGGAGGTGGATTTTTCGGAGGAGGAAATCAGGGCTGCTGTGTTTGACTTGCCGTCCGGGAAAGCTCCGGGACCAGACGGATTCACGGCTGACTTCTTCAAATGCTGCTGGGATAACATTAAGGGTGATCTCATAGCTGCCATCAACCAGCTTTTCTGTCTCCGGGCCAACTGTTGGAACCTGCTGAACTCGGCCTTCATCACCCTCCTTCCTAAGTTCGTCTGATGCGATCAAAATCAAGGACTTTAGGCCCATTAGCCTAATGCATTCCATCGGCAAAATTGTGTGCAAGCTGCTCGCTAACCGGTTGGCTCCTTCCTGCATCAGATTGTGCCCCACTCGCAGAGTGCATTCATCAAAAGCAGAAGCATCCACGACAACTTCCTGTATGTCAAGAACACGGTTAAGATGCTGCAACGCTGCAAGGAACCGGCCCTTCTCCTCAAGCTCGACATTGCTGGTGCGTTCGACTCTGTTTCCTGGAGATATATGTTCGAGCTCATGTCTGCGATCGAACTTGGCCCCCGGTGGTGTGACATCATGGCACTCATGTGGAGCTCGGCTTCTTCCCGGATAATGGTTAATGGGCAGCTTGGTGCTCCATTCTTCCACCAAAAGGGGCTCCGACAGGGAGACCCAGTGTCACCAATGTTGTTCACTCTGGCAATTGCGCCCCTTCACTGGCTACTGGAGAAGGCCGGCTCGGCTGGTGCCCTTTCTGCACTGAGGTTGCCCCCCTCCAGGCTGCGGATCAGCCTTTATGCTGACGACGCTGCACTTTTCATCGCTCCAACTCCGCAGGAAATTGCAACCACGAAGGAGATCCTGGGGTTTTTGGCTCTGCCTCCGGACTTATGGCCAATGTGCAAAAGAGTGCCTTCTTTCCAATTGCATGGGAGAACATTGATCTGCCCTCCCTGCCGCAACAGTTCCCCATGCCTCTGGCTCAGTTTCCAAGCAAGTAACTAGGCCTACCTCTTCACTTCAACAAGATCACCCGGGCTGACATTCAGCCAACCCTGGACAAGATGGCTTCCAGGTTGCATATTTGGAGAGGCGGGCTGCTCTCTAGTGATGCTCGCCTCAAGCTAGTAAACTCGGTGCTCTCGGCAATTCCTGTTCATCTCCTATCTATTTTCAAACTGGATGGTTGGGCGATTAGGCAAATGGATAAGCTTCGCAGGAACTTCCTTTTGGCGTTCTAAGCCGGATGCCGACAAGGGCCTTGCTCTCGTCAACTGGAGCATGGTTTGCCGTCCCAAGAGGCTGGGAGGCCTTGGAGTACTAGATCTGAATCGGTTCAGTAGAGCTCTTCGCCTCAGATGGAAGTGGTATGAATGGACTGACAAGGACCGGCCCTGGACGGGCACTGAGATCCCGTGTGACAAGGATGATCTTGCCCTCTTCTCTGCTTCCACGGTGGTTACCATAGGGAATGGAAATTCCGTCAGCTTCTGGAATGATAGATGGTTGGATGGACATGTGCCACGTCTTTTTGCTCCGGACATCTTCAAGTTGTGCTCCCGCAAAAACCTCTCTGTCTTTGATGTCGTCTCATACAAGAAATGGTTGCTGGGCCTCCATCGGATCTCCGACATCGCACAGCTCAGGCAGTTTGTTGACCTATGGACTCGGGTGCAACAGGTAACTCTGGAACCCCTTGCCTCTGGCTCCACTTCTTGGGTCTGGAACAACTCCCAATCCTATTCCGCGTCCTCGGCATATCACTGTCAATTCCCGGGCTCTATCTCTCCAGCTCATTTTGATAAGATGTGGACTGTTCAAGTGGCAGCCAAGTGCAAGTTCTTCATGTGGCTATGGCTACGGGGCCGTATCCTCACAGCCAATAACCTGGCTGTACGTGGAATCCCACACGATGACATCTGCAGCCTCTGTGATCAGGATGATGAGACGCCCTACCACCTAATTCTTGCTTGCCCGGTTGCTCGTACGATCTGGACTTTGGTGGGAAACGACCTTGCCATGCCCATTCTTGCCACCAACGCTTAGATCGTTGTCTCAATCAAGCACTGGTGGGACGACTTGACTTCAGGCCTTCCGAAAGCTACTAAGAAGGCGGCCATCTACACTACTTGGAACATCTGGAAGGAACGGACCCGCCGTGTGTTCGACCACCATTCGCTCCAGGAAGCTGCTATCCTTCACCTCATCAAGCAATACATCTTCATCGACTCCAGCTCCGCTCGGTGGCTATCTGATGTAGAAAACTGCCCGCCTCCAGAGCCGGACTGATTGTTGTAATTTCTTGGTGCGGTACACCCTAACCCCAATGTGTGTACCGTGACACTTGTATTTCTTTTACTCCTTCTTAATATATTAAGGCAGCCCAACTGCCGGTTCCTCAGAAAAAGAAAGCCGGATAAGCTCCTCTTGACCCCACTTGCCAACCAAAGCCATTTGGTCCACTGGTCCACAACTTACTAATCCTTTAGAGTACTAATAAAGATACAGTAATATAATCATTTTTAAAATGATTAATTTTGTATGTTTAATTGTAAACAATTATATTGTTTACAGCATTCAGGCTTGAACAAGAGTCATCCTGGCCTTTTGATGTGGCCTTCTCAAATACTGGCCAGAAATTCGGGCTAGTACATGGTATGATCAGGGCCCGCTCAAGGTTGATGGACATTTTGTGTTATGCATCTCCATGTTCCAAGATCTATATTTGCACAATTCAGCCACATGTATGTGAGGCCATAGGCGTCTGCATAGAGCTCGTTTCAATGCATGTACCCAAAACCATATTTAGGTTTCAACTTGAGATCTAATACCTGTCTAAAAAAACCTTGAGATTAGAATGCCAAAAGAAGAAGGTCACCATAATAATTTGTTGCATCTTACTATATTGTCTGCTGAATAATATCATAAGTAGAGCAAATCATCTCATTAATGTACTTAAGTCTAGAGATATGGTTTCATAAGAGGGTGTGTACCAGCACTATCAAGGACAGAGCGGGTGGTTGAGCACACGTCTGGCTGGGTCTCTCTGGACGCATTTCTGAATCTTGAGTAGTAGGTTAATGACAATATTTTCTTGGTTTTTTGATCCTAGGCCAAGGACCAGTCGCGAGAACTACTACATAAAAAGTGCGCGTAAAGCAACCGTCTCGTTCCTTCTGGAGGGAAAGTTTATGAAAGCTCACCAGCCAAGAGTTTAGCAGAAGAAAGAAGATATAAACTTGAAAGTGTCCGCCAGCCTCCGAGCGTGAGCAGGGCATGCAGTGCCAATCGCCGTTGCTTGGCAGGCTGAGCTAGGCAGTGAAGGTTGGGTGGTGGGACTCGATGACCATGAGTTGTGCGGAGGGGATGAGGTCCGCAGGACAGCGTGGGGTTGCGGCGGACAGCAGGGACGGTCGGTTACTGCTGGTGTGGAGGTGGGCGGCGGACGGTGATGGTTGGGTGCACGCTAAATGAAAAAAAATAAAGCGTCAGGGAGGAGAGAGGGTTTGAGAAGAATGACTCCTTTTTGTCAAATTTGTGCAGAAAGAGACAAGTATGAGGAGCAACTCGTCAAAGGTTAGAGAGACGGGCTAGAATGAACTTAACTCCTCAAATAAATTTTTTAGGGAGTTAAAAGATATTTGACAGAAGGGCTTGAAATGCATATTTTCTTTTCCTTTCTATTTGTAGACGACTTGTTCGACATCAATGCTTGGCAATGGTTCGGAATAATTAATAACATATGGTTGTGTGCATCCCTCGATGCAGAGGTCATGGATTATCCTCCTTTTCGAGATGCTCTAATGCTTGACAACAGATTGTTTGTCAAATATTGTTAAAGCTTGTTACTGCATATGAACAAACAATATAGGAATATAGTTGTATTACGATATTATAGTTGTTTGCCGCATAGCATATGTGGTAAGCAACACAAATTTTGACAGACGCTAATTCGGTATCATACTCAAAATACACCTTTGGCGCAAAATGTAAATATCATATTGCCATAACTTGATGGCTCAAAATCAGTCTGTGCATGTGACAGTTGATTTACTAGTGCGGACGCATGCTCCACCGCTCTCGCTGTGAGCCACCTTAGCGAGCCCACTTTGTTTTGTGGTCATCATCTTGTTCGCATAGTTTTGTCCTTGTCTGACATGGGATGGCTGACGATGCAACTCTCGGTTGCGCCAAGTGGGAGGGCAGTGAGTAGTGCAAGCATGGTCTCTGACATTTGGGATGGTGACACCAACAATTCTCTGCATTGTGGTTTGGACGGTCTTTATATGGAGCATCACTGCCGGTTTCGTCTGCGTCGATCATTGTGGTAGGGCTTCGGATTTGGGGGATCCTTTGGTTGAATGTTTCATTTTCGTCCTTGTTAGTATATGAAAAGAACCCATTTTTAGTTTCTTTCATATTTCAGTGTCCAAGTGAAATTGTGTTGTCTGTGTAGAGATGATTTGCCAATACAATAATTGTTGTATTGATGAGATGCTGATGCACGTATATTTAAGTACAGGATAGGCCTCAACCTCAACTAAACACAACTAGGAGGTGTCCCACAATACAGAATACATGCAACACAAATATATACTCAACATCCCCCCCAGCAGTCAAGCGTCGCCGGAGATCAGAGACTGGACCGAAACTCCTCGAAGACGGGAGTAGACAATCCCTTAGTCATCACATCAGCAAAATGTTGCGTCGTCGGAACGTGGAGAACTCGAACACGACCAAGGGTAACCTGCTCTCGCACGAAGTGAATATCAAGCTCAATATGCTTCATACGTCGATGATGCACCGGGTTGGCGGAGAGGTAGACCGCGCTGACGTCATCACAGTGGACAAGAGTAGCTTTATGAACGTCACAAAGCAACTCCTGAAGTAGCTGACGGATCCAAGAGTATTCGGCCACGGCGTTAGCCACAGCCCGATACTCTGCATCGGCACTGGGCGGGAGACCGTGGGCTGCAGTTTCGATGACCAAGAGATCAACGAGGGCCCAAGGTAGACGCAATAGCCGGACGTAGAGCGCCGGGTGTCGGGGCAGCCTGCCCAGTCGGCGTCCGAATAGGCGACAAGGTTGTTGGAGGCGGAGGCCGTCAGGGTGAGTCCCAAGGACATGGCGCGTATGTAGCGGAGAATACGCTTCACCAAGGTCCAATGAGAGTCACGCGGGGCGTGCATGTGGACGGACACCTGCTGAATGGCGTACTGCAGGTCCGGTCGGGTCAGCGTCTGGTACTATAAAGCACCAACAATGGAGCGATAGAACGTTGCATCCGACGCGAGAGACCCCTCCAGAGCAGAGACCTTCGCCTTCGTGTCGACGGGGGTGGGCGCCGGCTTACAGCTAAGCATACCGGCACGCTCCAGAAGCTCGTGCGTGTACTTCTGCTGATGCAGAAAGAAGCCGTCAGCCCAACGGACCACCTCGATGCCGAGGACATAGTGCAGAGGCCCCAAGTCCTTGAGGGCGAACTCATAACGAAGACGAGCCGTCAGCCGCTGAAGGAGCTCGGGGGCGGACGCCGTGAGGATGATGTCATCGACGTAGAGCAGCAGATATGCAGTGTCAGCTCACTGATGATACACAAAAAGTGAGGTATCAGAGCTAGTGGAGCGAAAGCCCAGAGACAGCAGGAAGGCTGCGATACGCTGGTACCAAGCCCGTGGCGCCTTCTTCAGTCTGTAAAGAGAACGGGAGAGCAAGCACACGGAGTCTGGATGCGCGAGATCGACGAAACTAGTGGGCTGCTCACAGAACACCTGCTCGGCAAGATGACCATGTAAGAAGGCGTTGGAGACATCCAGCTGATGCACATGCCAGGCTAGCAAGACCACCAGCAGAAGAACGGTGCGGATCGTGCCCGGTTTCACAGCCGGAGCGAAGGTGATGGTGAAGTTCACGCCCGCGCGGTGCCGAAATCCGCGAACCACCCATCGAGCCTTGTAGCGCTCAAGAGAACCGTCCTGGCGGGTCTTGTGGCGAAACACCCACTTGCTAGTGATGTCGTTGGCACGAGGGGGTCACGGAACAAGATCCACGTGTGGTAGCGCCGCAGGGCGTCGAACTTCTCCTGCATCGCTGCAAGCCAGTGGGGATCCCGAATGGCAGCGCGAGCAAAGATGGGGATGGGTGGCGACGTCGAAGTCGAGGCGGCGCACACATACTCGTCGGTGGAGTAGCGCGTGCTCGGCCAGAGCACACCAGCCCGAGCACGGGTCGTCACGCTGAGAGGCGGGGCAGCGGCGGTAGCAGGGCCCGTGGTGGCAGCCGGGCCAACGGCGGTGGTAGGGCCCACGAGGCGGTCGGGCCAGCGGCCGAGCCGGGAGCGGTGGTCGAGCTAGCAACGGGGGTGGCAGCAGCGCCCGGACCAGCAGCAAACAGTGGGGCGGGTGCGGCGACAGGCGAGGAGGATGTCGAGCCCGTCACCGGAAAGGCGGCGCCGGAGTGGTAGGGCCTGGTCCGACTCAGGGGGTGTTTGGTTCCAGGGACTTTTTTGTGTTGGGACTAGAAAAAGTCCCTAGCAAACCAAACAGGGTGGGACTTTTTGCTAAAAGTCCTTAGAAGCACCTCCTTGAGAGTCTTTTCCAAAAAGTCCTAGGGACTAGGAAAAGTCCAAGGACTAGAGAACCAAACACCAGCTCAACCTCGTAAGAGGGAGTTGTGGACCCAGGTGCCCGGTCCGACTCGACCTCGGGGGAGGGAGTCGGGAACCCGGGCGGCAAAAGGCGCCGAGCCGGTGGGACGGGCAGGGTTCACGGCCATGCGTCACGCTAAGCAGGGAGTGCGGGGTTCGGCGCCGAGGGAGCCGCAGCCAGAGGTACCTGAAAGAAAGGAAACACCGTCTCGACAAAATACACGTGCCTCGAGGTGTACACAAGGTGAGTGACAGGATCATAGCACCGTTAACCTTTTGTGTTAGAGGGATAGCCAAGAAAGATGCATGGGATTGATCGTGGTGCGAGTTTTGTGGAGCAGTGGATGTGGTGTTAGGATAGAAAAGACACCCGAAGATGCGAAGACCGTCATAGGACGGCGGTGCACCGAAGAGAAGGTGGTGAGGAGCGTAGTTCCAACGTGGACGCAGTTGTAAGAGCATCCGGCCAAAACCGGGCGGGCACGTTAGAGTGAAAGAGTAACATGCAGACGCAGTCATTAAGAGTGCGGAGAATGCGCTCGGCGTGACTGTTCTGCTATGAGGTGTATGGACAAGTTAAACAGAAGATGGTGCCGTGAGAGGCAAGAAGGTTGCGAAGAGCAATGTTATCAAACTCTTTACCGTTGTTTGTTGGAGTGCAAGAATGGGGCGACCAAACCGTTGTTTGTTGGAGTGCAAGAATGGGACGTGAGTGTGGCTAATGCATCAGATTTGCGACAAAGAGGAAAAGTCCACACATAATGAGAATAATCATCTAAGATCACCAAATAGTATAGGTAGCCCGTGTTGCTTGCAATGGGAGACATCCAAACATCACTATGAAGTAATTGAAATGGAAAAGTAGAAACAATTGTAGACGCACTAAAGCGAAGACGAACGTGCTTGCCTAAGTGACAAGCCTCACAAGAATGATCGCCGAGCTTATCACATGAGAAAGAAAAACTCCTAAGAATTTGATGTAAAACGGTAGGGTTGGGGTGGCCCAAGCGAGCATGCCAAAGGTCAGCGCCGGCGGCCAGGGCGACGGGTGTGGAGGTGGAGGCGCCGGCGTGCACGGGGTAGAGCGCATCGGGAATGTCACATCGGTGAAGAAGCATCCGGGTATGGCCGTCTTTCACAGAAAAACCGACACCGTCAAATTCAACAGTTAGTGGGTTCTCACGAGTAAGACGACAAACGAAAAATAGGTTCGTGATTAATTCAGGTGAAACAAGAACATTAGACATAGTGATGGGTGTGGAAGTGGAGGGAAAACTAGTGCTACCGATATGAGTAATAGGGAAGGAGGAGCCGTTGCCAACAGTGATACGAGTGGGTGTGGGAACGAGAGTGGAGGAGGTTAGGTTACCGGAATGAGCTGTCATGTGCGCAATAGCACCTAAGTCCATTTACCAGCCGCCTCCACTGGCAGAGCTACTCGGCGATGGCGCAAAGTGCAGGGCGGCCGGGAGGGCGGGGTCCCATGGCGCAGGTACCGGCGGCGGCAGGAGGCCCCCGTAGGGCGGCGTCGGGGCGGTCGGGCCATAACCACCGAGGGGCGACGACGCAAGGGGGGTGCCGTAGTTGGCGCCAGTAGTCTGGTAAAGCGCGCTGATGAACGCCTGGTGGCCCGCGGGGAGAGCCCGTGAGACGGGAATGTGATAGGCGGGTACGGCGCCCGTCCACGGGTTCTGCCCGGCGGCCCACGACGGAGGAGGCTTTGGTAAGCACGGCGCCCCGGCGCCTGGGCGGCTGCTGCTGCGGCGGAGGCCGCCGCCGCCACGCCGGTTCGTCGGCCCCTCCGCCTTGCGGCCGCTCTTTGAGGCGCTGGGGCGGGTGGAGGCAATGGGTAATACCTGGCAGGTGCAGGAGGACGCCGCTAGGTCAGCGCGACCGATGGAGCGGAGCCACCGCGGGTGGTGCCGGTGGCGAAGGGCTCGGGGCCGGCAAAGGGAGAATCCATGGAAGGCAGCGAGGTTTTTTTTTTCTGAGAGAGATGAAGGCGGCGGCGGCTACGGCAGGGAAGGCGGCAGCGGTGGCGGGAAAGGGTGGCGGCGCGACGGGCGGCAATGGCGCGACAGAGAGCAAGGCGGCTGCGGCGGAAGTCAACGCGTGGGCTGGATAGGAAGCGGCGCGTGAGGAGAGCGCGCGGCGGCGGGTGCGACGGCGATGGGGAGCGGCGTCGGCGCTGGCGAGGAGGCGCGACGGCGGCGGCGGGAAAAGTGGCGACGGCGGGCGGCAGCGACGCGGCGAGGCGACAATGGCGGCAGCGAGAAGCGTGGCGAGTTGGAGCGAAAGCGGCACGGGGCGACGACTGCGTCAGAGGAGGACGCGGCGGCGGCGGCGTGCGCAAGGAGGCATAGCGGTGGCGGCGGCTGGCCCTAGGTCAAGACCTTCATGATGATACCATGTTGAGAGACGATTTACCAATACAATAATCATTGTATTTATGAGGTGCTGGTGCACGTATACATAACTACAGGGTAGGCCTGAACCTCAACTATACACAATTAGAAGGTGAGCCATATTACAGAATACATGCAACACAAATATATAATCAACAGTCTGTAGTGTCAGATTACAGAATCAATATTTATTTTTAATGGGTTTTTATTATGGTTTGGTGCTGTTGTCTTACTCGTGTTTTGGTCGTCAGTTCAGCTGTGCAAAGAAGTGGGGGAAGACTAAACCATGTATTAACCGTTAAGAAAGCACACTAAAAGTGTCTTTGTGGTTTAGGATAGGTGCCTAAGAGCATCTGCAACAGCTACCTTATTTTTGGGCAGCAAAAAAGTTTGTGGAGTAAATTTTAGGGCATGAAAAAGTGGCATTTCCGACAGCTGCCCTAAAATGCGGCAGCTGCACCATAATTTCCTCTCCAATTGAAGCAAATGATGAACTATTGCTATAATTTTGACATAGCAAAATCAACACACAAGCATAAAATCAACATAGTGCATCACCACACATACCAAGGAGATAAGTTTTATTTCCATCTTCTATCATCTGCATACGCATGGGTCACAAACTGTCGAAACACTACCAACAAAGACGATGATTACAGTGGAACTAATTGATTATTTTCAGATTATATTGCAGAGTGGGTGGGTGCCATTTCTGAATACCTGCGCTTGTGTCTGTACTGATGTTCAAAAAAAAACGTATGTTTTTCAGCGTGCCAGGAAGGGAGCTTCTGATTTGTAAATATGTCAGGTTTTTTTTTTGTGTGTGAAAGTTTAATTCCTATATTATTAAAGTTAACCAACCCTTACAATGTCATCTATAACGAAATTAAAAATCACAAGCATATCCTTACGGAAATGGATGATCCGTTCATGAACGAAGCTTGATACCACCTCTTCATCTCGGAAACACCATGTGGGGCAGGGTAACTTTGGTAACACAGCAGCCAGAAAGTCCTCGGTCGGAGCTAGAAGACGCCGACGACCGTGCTCACTTTCTCGATGAGGATGGTTAGACACAGTTCCGAGGCAACGCATGGCAACATCCTGTGACAAGAACAACTGTAGTCCATGTAGAAACCAGGTTAAAAAAAAAGCTAAAAACCCGCATGTCCGTGGGAAGCATCGAGAATGCGGCGTTTAGTTGGCTATGTAGTTGGAGATGATATGACTAGCTGTCAAGATTGGTCAACGTTGTGTGGTCATGTGAGGTGAGCGTCAAAGCAGGAGAGATGAACTAAGGATGGACACACATACGCCCATTCAAGGTAGTGGAGAGCTGCCTTCGACCACTGTACCAACCAAAGAACAACATGATGACTAAGAGAAAACGGAGTGCTACTTTGTCTACCGAGTAACGATCATCTCATTCCCGATGTCTCCCATTCCCTAGTGAACTTTGATCCTTTTCCACACCACTTTTCATTCTTGTCTCATTTGTATGGGCTAACAAAGCTTGATATGTTACTTGGGTAAACACGAGTGGTATATATAAGACATAGCTACCTTTTTTTTAGGGGTATCACCATGTTTTATTGCTCGAAAACCACACGGGGTGGGATACAGATAAAATCATGGGGATGGACCAACCACACGTGTCGCCTCTGATCAAGAGAATACGAAAACTTGGCTAACCTATCTGCATCAAAGTTTGCAGCTCTACATTCATAAGTGAACGTACAGTTGAACATCAATGCTCTATTGCTAATCTCTCTAACAATATTACCATAAGATGCATTGCTCCCATTCTGAATATCTTTGACTACTACCTTCGAGTCCGAGGCAACAATAAAGCTATGCAGCATTAGATCTTCAGCAAGAAATAGCGCATCCCGACAAGCTATGGCCTCCAACGTCGCAACATCGTTGATCCCATGAATCACCAAGGATGAGCTGCCCAAATAATTCCCTTTGCATCACGGCAAACAGCGGCTGCAGCTCCGCCTATATGGCTCCTCGCAATGCTTGCGTCCACATGAATTTTAGCATATCCCTGCGGCGGTGCTTTGGGGCGAACCATAGTTCTGTTGTTGGGCACAGGAGTTTTCTTTATCTTCTCTGGAATGATATCAAGTTCGTCCAACAACCTACAAATGAATTGATGGGTAGCTGAAGGACTCTGAAAGATCTCCTCGTGTATAGCTTTTCTTCTAGCCCACGAAATCGCCCATAACGTCACGGATAGCCTTACAACGGCTTCATGTGATAACGTATCTATGATTGAGAAAATCCACTGTTGCGCACTAGGCTCTGTCGTTGCACATAAATGTTCTGCTAGGTCCCCATCAACAAGTGCCCATACACATCGCGCCATCATGCATTCCAACAAACAATGTCACCAAGAGTCCTCAGCTCCACACAAACCACGTGACGAGGTTGTAGACATCTTACGGTGAGCTCTTACATCATTTGTGGGCAGTGAGTGCTTCACTAGTCTCCATAGGAACATCCTGATCTTTCCAGGTACTGGAGTTTTCCACAAAAGCTTCCATGAATCGGCATCCCGATCCCTGCTTGAAGAGCCTGCCGAACCATCCAACCATGCCTCTCTCCTGAATTTTTTGTCAGTCATCATTCTGTATGCCTAGGGAGGCACAACAGAGTCTACACGTGCATGGACGACATTGTGGGCCTGCATGGTTGAATGTTGCGGCCCCTATTGTACTTTTATTTCAAGCCATAGCTCGTAGTGTAAAAGACCGATATAAGAGCTTGATGGCCCATAAATAAGATTGCATTCTAGCTGGTTAAGAAGGAAGTTATGAGTTGTGTGCATATTACTTTTTCCTGTATAGTCGGTCAGCTACTAGACATGTAGAAGAAAACATGCCTAGAATTGGGCTGATCGTGGAACATACAACACCATTATCAGGAATAAGGTGAACACAGTGGTGTTACAAATGAAGCGGGATGGTGACACCATTTTGTGGTATCCTTGGCGATTCTCTTTACGGAATTTGTTAACTCGCCGACTATTTGTGTTCACTGTGAGCAAATGTTAGTTTGTAGTAGTGGCTAGGCGGAACGGCACATAAGCCAACAGGAGGATTCAGCCCGGCGATGGTGTGACGATGACTGTGAAGGTTGTGAGTAGCACCAACACATTTATCTCGCTGCATAAAGGAAACCTTTAATTCTTTCTGAATAATTAAGCCAGTGCACAATGGGAGTTTTGCTGGGAGCATTTGTTTTGCATACATGCTAAATGTATATTACATGCATCATATTCACTATGTTTCTTTAATTTCTATAAAGTTTTTTTCATTTCCCTACGATCTAGAACTTGGCATTCGTACAAGCTCATCTCAACTCATTATTTAGAGATACCACATTATTGACATGTGCCTTCCGTAAGGTTATCTGCCAATTCATTTTGGAGACGAAGAGCAAACTTGCGGTGTTAATCATCATACTGTTCCCCTTAATACCAAAAAATTCAGGAGACTCTTTGATCTTGTCACGATTGCTAGATATGATTAATTTATAGCTAACACAACACTATCCATAAATGACAAGTTTACCTGGTTTATTTGCGCCTCAACGTGACAAGTAAACGGGCCAATAGATCTTCCATGACGTGATGCAATGGCTAATTTATTTCCATTTAGAGGCTCTACAAATGCCCTAACAATATGTTATTTCATGACATCTCTCAGTTCGGGTACACATTCACACTTTTTAGCACTTATTCATTACTTGTCTACTACAGGAAACATGATTATATTACATCCCATAAAAATTCCATGCAAGTTGGTTATTGAGTGTACAAAGATAGCCGATGATTACAAGCTCAGCTAAGTCTATGAAGCTGAATTTGAAAAATACACACTTCAGTTGGTTCCACATTTTCATTTACGACAGAAAGAGAGCTGACCACCAATAATCTAGCTAGGATGCCGACTCAACTACTACGGGCTGAGGTGTGGAAGAGTATGTTGCTGCAGCCATGCAAGTGATGGTAACCTTTCTGATGAAAGGTTTGTGCCTGTGCCTGTATGTGGACGATAACATCCTTGTGACGAAGCCTAGATTGTAGTGCGATTATTGAGCGTCAGCGTTCCATAATGTTTTTCCTTAGGAAATCCCCTTGTTCCTGGTGCCTCTTATTCCATAATGTTTTTTTCACACACACTCGTATTTTGTCCTTGTCTTGTCTCTCATCTACTAGCTATTTCCTCCCTTTTCTCATCAGTGTCCTATTCACATGATAGCAATAGAAATGGCTTTGTCGAGTACATATGTCGAGAGAGTTTGATGCCAACAGCAGGTATACCTGAGCGAATATGGAGCAGTAGAGTATATGTATACACAAATAAGGTGGAAGGTTGTTGGGTGACTAGTAAAAGTACCATTTTTCATTGATTCATGTCCTACATACATCCCTTTGGGAGAGGATGACCATCGCGGAATTGCATGAAAACACCCCAGATAAGGTCTTCTGGAATTGCCCGTAAAAAAAAATCTTCTGGAATTTAAAATGATTATGGGTTTATGATGAATCCGGTCGTGTGAAAAAATTCCCCCCTACAAAACGCAAGTTATCTGCATGCTTGTGCTTCTAGATATAGTTTGGACGACCGCAAGTTGCAAAGACAAGGTTGGCCAAATTGCGGCAATTGTCAACTCTGTAAATCGAAAGGGGAGTCGGACATGCATCTTCTCTTCAAATGCCTGATCTCCAAGCGCATTTGGAGAATGATCCAATCTTGGTTCGTCTGGGATGGCTTGGACCTCAACTGTTGGAGCTCTTTCACCTCGGTCAAAGATCGGTGGACCTTGGTGTGCTTCCCGATTAGGAGGTCAGCCACACGCTGCGACGACAACGGGTCGTCTTCATCTAGCTCGGCGTCACAGAGCTTCACACATTGGCGGCAGCCGATGCACCACCCGCCGCACGCGTCCTCGTCGGCGTCAGTGGCGGGAGGTGGCGGCCACACAGTGGCTCGCGGCGCGGAGGAGAAGTTCCCGGCGGGGGAGGTGGTGTCGGGCATGGCTGCTCCGGTCTTGGTTCAGCTCAGCCATGGCGGCACCGGCTAGCTCGGGAGAGAAAGAAAAAGGTAAGGAGAGGGAGAGAAGAAGAGAGGAGAGGAGAGCAAGCAGAGATGGCTTACATGTGGGCCTCACTTGTAAGATAACGGTCAAACATGCAGTCAACAAATGGTTTGGTTAGGAGCGGGGCCGACCTGTCATAATTTGAATTAATTCTGAACCACATGACAATTTCGGTATTTTGGAACAGCAAACCAAATTTGCGATAGTTTTTTGGAAGATTAAAAAAAGTGGTAGTTTTTTTTATAGACATAGCCCGTAATGTGCTAGTTTTTTGGTATATACTCCACGCCGAGACGATCGGAATCCCAGACATAGACTCAGCAGGAGCAGGGCGAGGAAGGGGAGGCTGACCCATCACGGCATAGCAGGAAACAGAACCCCAACAAGCACTCCAACCCAGCTACGTGGGAGCTGTTAGCAGTACTAGAGCTAGATTACCTCAACCAAATAGCTCTAGGGCTAGCGAGGGACCCCCGAGTAAGTTACAGAAATCTGGCTGTAATCTTCCCCCATCCCCTCTCTCCAATACTTCAACTTCCTTCCTCCTACCTTCAGACACCATCCTTACCTCAAACCCTTGCATCTACTGTTACTAGATCCGTTGCAATCAGGTTCGGGCATGCCTCGTGCCCAGATCCACAGTCAGGTTCGAGGGTCGGTTGGATAGCTGGAGGTGCTGGGAGGTCACGATCGAATGGCCCAAGGCCCTAAATCGTTGAGAAGAGCACTGGCTCTCCCGGCTCTTGTACTTTCAGATTCCCGGCACTTCCTATTCCCTAACGTGTTTTCATCATAAAGCATCCTTTCTTCTTCTTTTTACTCATCGGTGGCCTATTTGACAACACCAGAAAAGAGTGCTCTTCAGCTAAAGAGCCCCACATACGGGTCAAGATGGAGTCGTAGTACATATACACACACGCGCGCACACACAAGCTGGTATGCCTGACAGAAGGTTGTTGTTATGTACCATTTTACATTGATTTATGTTGTAGCCGATACTATGTTGTATCGTACAGGTTGCAATGCATTCCCTTTTTATGGCTCGACAAATATATAGCTCGACTGTCAGGCTGCTACGTGCTCGACTCATTGCTATGTGTGATACGCTATCCTAAAAATTTGTAGTCCACCGCATCTGCATTAAGCATTTTTTTTAAGAAAGTGAGGCGCAGATTTCCGCCTTATATTTCAAAGTGCCAACAAGCCGAGAGTAGAAAGGAGCCCCACCAGTCCACCGCCAAAAATGCCCACAAGCAGAAGAGAAGCAAGTGAGCTCTCCGCAAAGGCCTCCTAAAAGGAAAAACAAGCCCATGGGCACTATCGCTGAGAACAACAAACCCCATAGAATAGTGAAACTTTTGCCTAGAACCAGCCACCATTGGCCGCCGAATCTCGGGAAAATGTAAGCCACGCCAATAGCCAACAACCAACATGGCAACCTAAAAACCAACCCACCATGGTCGAGTAGAGAAGAGTAACCCTTCCGCAACTGCTCCAAAGGAAGACGTAGCTCGAGATAAATTGACTAGATGACTGGGAATATCGACATCGCTTTGATGTGCAAGCCCAGAGTTGCAACAAGAGAGATCGTGTCAGT